>DF240669.1:0-104719 GCA_000507305.1 Breviolum minutum Mf 1.05b.01 | reverse complement strand
ACACCACCACAAAAACACCACCACAAAAACACAACAAAAACACCACCAAAACACCACCACAAAAACACCACCCAACCACGCCACAAAAACACCAGCACAAAAACACCACCACGCCACCACAAAACACCACCACACCACCACAAAAACACCACTACACCACCACTAAAACACTACCACAATAACACCACACCACCACAGCAACACCACACCACCACAATAACACCACACCACGTTGGGCTATCATTCTTTCGGGCCAGAGTGTGGTCTAGTTTTTATCGATATCTAAAAAATATATATAAATCCTACATAATTTTCCGCTATTATTAAAATATAATTTATTATAATATCCATAAATTTACAATTTCATTCTAAATTTCATATTACAAACCTTAAAACAATTATATTAATATATTTGTATATATTTTTTTTTAAAAATTTTTATTTTCAAAATAATTTAAAAAGAGAATTTCAATTATAATTTATTAAAATATCCATAGATTTATAACTTTATTTTAATTTTCATATTACATATCCGCTTTCTATACTATATATATATATATCATTTTTAAAAAATCATTAAATTTTATAATAAATTATTTCAAATTTTAAAATCATAATCCTTTATAAAAATTTGGAATTTTCGGATTTTATATCAATTATATTAATTTTTTTATAGTTTATAAGTTCCAAAAAGTTATTCTAATTTTTAGTCCGTCGGTAAATTATAAAATTTCATGAAATTATAATTTGATTTTTTTTTTAAATTTATATTTAAATAACAAATAATGTTATAGATTATAAAAAAATATAATAATTTTTAAATAATATAAAATAAAATACTTGATTTATATCCATAATCTTACCCTGGTGTGTTGGCGATGGCATTCGCAACATCCTCAGGCAGGATATTCACCGTCACTTCGTATGCATAGACCTCACAGCATCATTGGTTGAATAAAAAGGCCAATTATATAACCTATCCCAATAAAGGATTTTTATGCAAAGGACAGCCTTCTGGAAATATATTGGAAATGGATGGTGAAATTTAATGCGGAGTAAAAGTCACCTATGGTATCATGGTTGATTGAAATTAACATCATAATAAAACAAATGATATGAAATGACATCGTATAGTATGATACCTTGATGGTTTGAAAACTCAGGCTTTTTTGCCTGGTAATTCGGTCTTATTAGTGGTTTTTGGGTGTGTGAAGCTTTAATCGATCGAATCTTGTAAATGATTCAACAACCAGTATAACCTCAAGACAAATACGAACCATTGCTGAGACTATGACTCATATATTGTGAAAAAGTATAGTTACCTGCGAGAAGAAGTGTTTAAAGGCTTGCGTGTTGGAACTCCTGTAAATATTGTTGGATAGTTTTTGCATTTATTTCCTGTTCTCGAGTTCTGCAAAAGTTGCTAAATTTGGTTCACAGCAAAACAGCGTTGCATTCTCCAAAAAAATGCCATCTTGTAGAAAGGCAGCAATCTTCCCATACCAAACTTTTTCACCTGGACCCTTGTGGCATCCACAAGTCTGTAACTCACTACCACATTCATCTCAGAATTGATGCATTGAAGGTCATGCGCCGCTAAACCCCAAAATCTCCATCAAACAATTTTTCCAAGGGACATTCCAGGCATCCTTTTCCTGGAAAGGTCAATGGGAGTTGAGGCCTTGAAGGATTACACTTACGAGATTTGTGGGGTTTCCTTGAATTGCAGAGCACGTTGTTTTCCTATGTCAACGGAACTTACGTTTGCAAATAAGACACTAAATATAGGTCAGTGAACACTGGAATCACCAACAAAATCATAAGATGGTAGAAAAAGAAAGTCCAAAAACTCAGAGATAGAGAGATAGACAGAGAGTGGAACACACGGCCCAAAGGCATCATCGTCAACACATCTTTACCCCAGAAAACTTCCAATGGCCATGTTATTTCAGATCCATCTAGTGGTCCCAGCTCCGTCCCAGTCATCAATCCCTTCCTTAGAAATGCATTTCCTGCACCACTCGGAACCAACCAACTGCAAGGACTTGATGATGATATGAATATGATATCATGTCTCTCAAAAGATTGTTTCCCAAATTTGATGCTTTCTGCCACCGCCTGAACTGTAGCTTCAATCGCACGCAAATAAAACACAAATCACTTGACAGATTTGGAACCTGGAAAGTCCATAACGTTCCCCTCACACATTGTTTGCATATTACATCACAAGCTGATTGTACAATTACATGCTATTTCATTACTTTCGCATTCAACTTTCGTGATAACTCTCTGTATTTCTCTGTAATTCTTGTATCTGCTTTGCTGGATTGTATCTATCTATATCATAAGACATGGTCTTCATACATTCCTCACCAACATGACATCATGACATCTCCAGTGGCGACCTCCGAGCTTCCCGACTTCATCGCCTTCTGGAGTATCAAGAGCACAACCTTAACGACAACAACCTTTGTCAAATCTGGATCTGATCAAACTTTGATATTTGATGCGTGAAAATCCACACTTTTAAAGTGATGTATGTGCTTCTTTTCTATATTATGACGATTCTTTTTGTTCAACATATCTCTGTGTCAATCGGAAAATGTTCAGATCCAATGCCCAAAGGAAACTCCTTTCCAACTTCATTCCTGAATGAAAGCGAACCGTTCTCACATTGTTCATCGGTTGGTTTGGAGATATGACATCTTGAAATGATAAGACTACAAGGAAATGGATGGTATCACTGCAAATAATCACTATCAAATCAATTGACAACAATGATTGTTGATTTGTGACTTTGGACCCATCATTGTCAAGAACAAGGAAACACCCGCCCTCAATGCGCATGAAAATATGTGAATACAGTATTTGTAAATTGTAAATATGTTTAAAGATATATGGATGCTCCCCATCCCAGTAATAATGGCAAGTGAAGGTTAGTAAGATCCTTGCAACTTAGTCCCAAGGAGATCATGAAACCTTTCCTGAAGCGACATGAACAGCAATACTCTTTGTTCGAAGATCTTGTTTGAATCAAGTCATCACTTCATCTGTTTGTCTTGCAAAAACATCTCACAACTGCCAGGCGCTGTCTCTCTCTTTTTCCTACGTTGCATGGCAAATCATATGTGTGGCAACGAATTTCAAGTCTCCCGACATCTGCAACCCCAGTTGGGATAGTTGAAGGAAAACATGATCATCTTTCCACACCTGCCACAACTCAAAACTCAATCCTTTCCTGTCCTGCACAGCAATCCCATTGTGGTTTACTTTATGCTCACAGTCAAGTTTTGAAGGAGACTTGACCTGGAGAACTGCTCAAACCCATCGTTTTTTTGCTATAAGTCCCTAGCTTTCTCAAACTCGTCTTCTTCTGAGTCTCCGCCTGTCAAAAACCTAACCTTACTCACTTGGTACCCGTTGGCATGAGCCCGGGGATTCTACACTTGAACGTTGGCTTGCAAGGGGAAACAGATCTCAATAAATCATCTCATCTAGACGAATGTCAAATGCTGTGAACTAGAAAACAATCCCCCCAACTACACACAATGCAGCCATCATACATGCCTCTGTTTCACTACTGCGCAATTCCTACTATGGTTTGATCATGTGTTGCTTCACTGTGCTGAGATTTCAGAGTCCAAACAAATCTGAACAAGCGCCCCGAATTCCAAACCTGTTTTGGGGTGCACCGCATAAGTTCTCCTACGGAACAATCTAGACAAATCCACTTGCCATTTTGATGCACTGAAGCTGGAAAGAAAGGTTGAAATATTCTGCAATGCCCCAATAAGTTGGGCAGCGTGGTGTACGAGTTCAATGTATTGATAAGTTTCAAAACAGCCAAAACACAGAAAGAGCGTCACCCCTCCGACAGAATCAAACTCCAATGGAAGGATTGATTAGTTCAATGTTCTCACAATCAACGATAAGAATCATAAACAAATATATGTATATATATGTATAAATATACATGAAAAAATAGTATATATATATATATGAATATACTGTAAACAGATATATAAACATGCATCAATACATAAACACGTGTATATGTAAAAATATATACACACCAAAACATCAGAACATCTCAAAACAACAAATGCTGATTAGTTCTGGACAATTGTTTGACTTATGGTTTTACCTCACACACCAAAGAAAAGACGGCTGATACATACATACCTACCTACCTACCTACCTACCTACCTACCTACAANATTACATTACATTCCATTACATTACATTCCATTCCATTACATTCCATTACATTCCATTCCATTACATTCCATTACATTCCATTCTATTACATTACATTACATTACATTACATTACATACATACATACATACATACATACATACATACATAACATACATAACATACATAACATACATAACATACATAGCATACATAACATACATAACATACATACATACTTACATACCATACATTACATTACATTACATTACATTGCATTGCATTACATTACGTTTCGTTACGTTACGTTACACTACATTACATTACATTACATTACATTACATTACATACAAACATACATACCTACAAACGTACGCAAATACATACCTACGTACAAACCTATAAAGCTACATACCTACATACGCACAAACGTACGCATACATACATACCTACGTATGTATACATACATGCATGCATGCATGCATGCATACATACATACATACATACATACATAGGTACATACATGCATACGTTAATCACATTGGATTACATTACATTACCTTACATTACATTACGTTACCTTACATTGCATTACAGTACATTACGGTTTACATTACGTTTACATTACATTGCATACCTACGTACAGACATACATGCATACATACATACATACATTTTGTATATATATATATAAATATGTATATGTACATAACTGTAGGAATCCTCAACCAAAACACACATTGAATTTCCAGTCTTGAGTCAATGTCATGACTGTCACAAATGATGCCAGCAGCACTCTCCATCGTTGGCAGCTGTTCGAGCACACTCCTGCGTGTTTCGGGAAAGCAAAAACGACAAACACGTGGAAGAGCTCTTTCCAGTGAAATCCTGCGTTCTCTTACAGCCAGAGGTCAAAGAAGTCTTAAACGTTCCCCAAGCATTGTGCTTGTCTGATACACCTTTGTACAGCAAACCCTTGTGAGCATCTATGCTTTGAAAGCGACTAGGTACCAAGCCAGTGAAACACCAGTTGAAGGGCGCCCACAAGAACCACCAAATGACATCTTACAAACATGATATTCATTCTGCTAAGTGCCTACTCACCACAAATCTCTGCCACTTATCTTAGTATCTTTGGTTCCTACTGGCTGACTGGGGATGATCCTATCAAAGCGTTGCATGCAAACTCTCGTTGGCCAACATGTCAGGTGGACTGTAGAGTTGTTGTCAATACATCGATCTCCAGAATCGATTCCCCCAGGCCTTAGATGAGCGCCTCAAATTTTGACTAGCTTCCAAAAAACAATGTCTAACTTCTAGATATTTCTAGAACATCTAGAAATATCTATTCTTGGTCTCATTGCAGTGTATTGAATGTTCACTTGATAATATGTACATGAACACCTTAAGGGGTCACCCCACCTCATTTTGTCAAACCTACATCTCTCCCAAACCATGCAAAAAGAGCTTTTGCCGGGCTTTCCAGAAGTGACCGAAGTGAGCACGCCTAAAAAAACCCTCCAGGAAAGTAAAATCATATCCCACAGCTTAGGAAGAGGACATTTATCTTCAAAAGTGCCTTGGTAGGGAGATATGACACTCCCCCACTTCCCTGGAACATATCAACATATCTACTTCCTCTACCTTAGCTGTTGCCACAAAAAAACCTCTCGGCTCAGCCTATCAACCCAACTGCCCAACCCGTTGTGCCTCAGGAGTCGAGAAAGGTCCCAGGTCTGCTGCAATTGTTTCGCATTCGCGCTTGGCCCGCTTCAACTTCATTCCTAAAAATGTCACCTTGGACAAAGGTGAAAACAAAGCTTGATTGCTTAAGGATATGAATACAGAAATATTGATGTGCAATGTTTTTTGGGCTTGGTAGGAGAAGGTATATTTTACGGTTTGAAAATGCTTGAAAGCTTTCAGCTCATAGCAACAGTGTCTTTAGGTTCAAATAGCTCTTCAAGTTCGCCATGAAAAGATGACTTGCGTTTGCGTGGATCGGACACGTTTTCTCAAACATCTTTGGTGTCATCATACCTTCAGCAAACAATTCGGACATGTTCCCTACCTTTTCCATCATTTTTCATCTCGTCTTGGTCAATCTTTGAAGAAAGGCCGTATGACCTCGATCCCTATTTCTCATATCTGCTTTTTAGCTTCATCGTGTTACCTGGACCTTGGCCCAAAAATCGATTGATAAATTGGTCATCAAACCATCAGAAAGCACCCAGCACCCTTGCATCCAGAACAACTGGGATTTTCCATCAATTTTCATCCATGCAAAAATCAGTCCAGGCACATTGGCTTTGTAGCGATAGTCGGAGCACATTTCACATTTACCTCGGCCGACAGGAGCTGATTGGTTGGTGGGCGGGATCGCCTGGTTCTCCGGTCTCCTGGTGACGCCAGGGGTCATGGTATTACCCCGAAGAATGCATGCATTATGAGCACGCTCAAAATTACCATACATTTGCTGCTTGTTTGAATCTTCGGGTTCAATGTAGGGTAATTTTGTGAAACAACTCCTGGAATTACCACCACGAAACAACCCCGAAAGGGAGACTTTAACATTGGCTTTCAGGAAGGATTGGCTTTGAACATGCACCACTTTCCAGCTAGTCAAGGTTGCTGGAACATGATCTACATCTGGCCAAATTCTTTCAAACGTTGAACCTAAGATGTAAATTTGAGATGAAATCTCCAATCCTAACCCCCCCGTCGCGGTGATTTTCAAATTAATCGTATTGAAGGTGGGCCTTGCCCCAAATGGCTTTGTACCCAGTATCTCTACTTGACAGGAAACATAACAAATGCAAGCGTTGCCTACAAATACCCCAACCCATGCCAACCCAAATACAGAAATGTATCAAAATCATATCCTGCATTACACGATATACCAAAGCAAACGATTTTGAGACTCGTGTTTTACATGTCAAAGTGCTCCAGCAGTTGGAGAGTGTCGACCATTGGCAATTCAAAAAAAATATGTGTATTATGCATATTACAATCTGCACATTTTGAATACACCAAAATTTTCAGCAGTCTGAATACATCTTCTTCCTGTTCTGTCCTCTACCTTCACTGGCAGTTCTTCTGTGTGTCTGTCATCCCAAGCGGCCACAATCCCCAGCCAGCAATTAGATGTCATTCTTCCAGAGGATGATCAAAGAAACATCACGGGGGCAACATCCAAGTTGGATCCTTCCAACAAATAAAACTGGTGCGACATTTCCAAGTACTGGTATGGGTGTGTCTCAAAATGAAGGAACAGTCAAATCCCATGTAACCTTTTGATTCCAGAACTTGGAAATTGTAAGTTCTTTAGGGGTCATCGATTTTGATACATCCAAGGGGTACAACCTATCCACCTGCATTTCTAGAATTTGAGTCTCTGGCAGTGATCTCCAGATCGACCACACCAACCTAAGGCCTAGGCGAAGTCAACGAGTCAACGAATCGAAGGATTGGAGGCACTGTGGCACCCCACCCACTGTGGCACTCAATCTGCAGTAACACTTTGAGAATCGCTTGATGTTTGCTTAGGATCCCTCAATCGACTCTCGCGGTGGAAAGGTGGCCCATTACTAGGCTGTGGGCACCTTCAGAACTTATCTGCCTGCATGCCATGCAACACTTTGTAACCAAACCAACCCCTGAATGATCGAATGATTCTGGCTATCTCAATCTACAAAGTACCCTTGGATTCACGAATTTCTGTCGCACTTGGTGTCACTTCCATCACTCCATCACAAAATTTGACTCGGATTGGTGGAAGCATAGCAGGAACCCAACGTACCATCCGCTTTTGTTGGAGGGAGCGTTATTAGGGTGTCTATAGCCTATAGATGTCTGGAGATCATGCAGGAGCGGGCATAGCACAACTGGGGACAGACCCACTTCCTCTAGCATGGCTGACTGTTGCTAACTCACCAAAGAGGCAACAAAAAACTCTGCAATGACGTGTTGTCCCTAGGAACTTTGTCCGCAAACGCGATTTTGGTTGTTCTGGCTATAGATTCTTTGACACGAGTCATGTTGTTTGAGGTCTACGTTGCCCTTTGACACCCGGAAACGCATTTCAAGTTGTGCATCCGCACACTGCAGCATGGTTGGTCAAAACCTGGAGGGCACTCCACCATCTGCAGCGCGATGAGAACGTGGTTGGTTGCTGGTTGCTGAGGTTGGACGAAGAAGCATCAAAATACATTTCCTTGTAAACTTCGAATCATGATGCTTGGTGTGGAAAAATGGTTGGTGAATCCGATTGCCAACGTGGAGGGTGAAACAGGACATCCCCGATTTAGCATGTATAGCAGTGGTCCATGAGGGCTAGCCTCATAGCCCCTGAACAATGACCTTTTTTCAAACGGAAAGTAGTCTCTAATTTCCCAACCAAGAGTTTTCACGGGTAATTTTTGCACAGGATGTGATGTGTCAAGTGCGGAAAATGCTCTTCCGGGACACCTTGTTAAGCAACATTTGGAAACTGAGCCAGGAGAGCCCGAAACCATCAACACCACCGAACTTTGCAGCAACGTAATTTTTGGTATCAAAAGTCTAGAGGGTTTCATGGGTTTCATCATGATATCACATGCGTTCAAAACATCTGATATGATTTTTACCATCCATAGATGACTTTGGGTACCACCATCGTGAAAGAAGGTGGCTTCACGGTATTCATCCGAGGTTGATGTTACGAAGTCATCCCACCGAATCACTTTGTGACATAAATCTATGTTAATACATCAGAAAGCCCCAACAAAAAAATGCAAATTGCAAAATTTATCCACAAGTGCAAACAAATAATGCAGTAGCAATATCCCCTTTGCAATTCATATAGGAGGTTGGGGTCTGGCATATCCTAATCTTTCAGCAGGCACTGTCAATGTATATTCATCAAAGCATGAACAACATCCTGTATAAAAGAAGAATTTGTAAAACAAGCTTGAGAAAAGGCCAAACCGGCTTGTAAGAAGGCAGTTTTACATGTATGAGCTAGATCAATTTCATAGTTCTTTACTATCTAAATGGGTTTGAAACATGTACAACGGTTGTAAGGAAGATGTTATGAAATGGGAAGGACAGGTACCAAAACCTTTTCCAGCCCAGGCCCCAACATTTTCTTAGCATCTTATACTGATCAAATGACAAGGTCTCATTTTGATGACTTGAAAATGCACAGAACATTTTTTTGAGCGATCAATCTTATTACTTTATAAAATGACGGGGCTCTGACACCTATCTTGATATGCATACACTTTACACAACCAAAGATATTATCGTTCTAGGGGCATCACAAAAAGTCAAAACTATAACGATAACAAAATCAATACAGTTGGTAATTCTATTCCATAAAATGACAACCCCCAAATTTTTGATCAAATGAGCTGGTTTATGAAATCCAATCTGAGGACAAACAAAGAGATTGTAAAATGACTGTTCCGAAATGACAGTTCTCCAATTTGCCACAATCCAACAACTTTCATAAAACCTCCAATTTTTGATAAGGAACCCAACCTCTGTCATTTTTAAAAGGGAATGGGGAGGTGGATCTAATAATCAATCACTGTGATCTTTTCCTCTGCGCTTTTCCCCTACACTCCAATTCTCCGGCCTCACCATCAGGCAAGGGTGGCACCTGACTCCCACACTTGGAATCGGGACGGTACCGCCTGTACCTTGAGAGACGCAGCAAATTGGGGAGAAATTGCTTCAAGACAAGAAGCATAAATTATGGTGACATGGCAGATCACCTCGAAACAACGTGTAGCACATAGTTAAATTTTCGTAAATGTGATACAGGATTGCTAGATACAGTGTCTGTAGTCTATAGTCTCCTTGGGAAATGCTCCATTTGTGTCTTAGAAGCTGCAACCAGAATTCTGTTCCCCAAGTAACAAAAAAACACTCCATTCATCTCCCATGGACATCAGCAGGGTGGCCAGTAATCTCACTTCTGTTTAATTCCGGTCACTTGCCAGTGCTCTGGTTGAAGAGGATCAACTCTTTTTGAAGCTTTTCGTCTTCCTTGGTGGTTGAGTCGGCATTCTCGGCATTCAACCCGGCTACACCTTGATCCTCAAATTGATACACTTCTTTTTGATGAACATTCACTAAGAAATCAAACATCAAACGCACACCACAGAGTCTTTTGTCAAAGTGTTCTAAGCAGTCCAATTCATTTGTGAAGTATTCCTTCCGAGCATTCTGGTAGGAAACCCATATGAAAGGGTCGGTCACTCGGAGATATAGCCTAAAATAGTAAACCCACCAAGCAGCCTTGAGCATTCCTTGGCTGGATGTAAAAACCATCAGGTTTAGTAATGGTTTATCTCTTCCAACAAAAAAATCCTCCAAAAAAACAACTCGACCATCAGGTTTTCCTACTGTAAAATAGCAACGCAAAAAAAAAAACCTCGAAACTTTTTCGCACCTCTTGGCGCTTGGCTCTTTCTTCTTCCGTCCTCGGATGAACATCACAAAACCGAAAAGGTTGGGAAAGGTTGGAAAACGAAATGCGAACCTATGGTCCCCAGAGTAACCAACGGCAGTTTTCACGTGGAGAATTTAACCAGGTGGATTCATGGTGTCCCGCAACTTCACAGCATTTTTGGAAATGCGGCTTGTGAACCACTGAGTTCAACTCAAACTTTCAAACTGCCAGATCTAGACATGAAACCAGAACAATATGACTTTGGATGTCATCTACTCGGCAAAAGGATCAAAATGACAGCTTCCGGTTTTCACCCAAAAAATCAAGACAGAAGAAGAAACTGCGTGAAACATTGCTGATTTGATACAAGTATTTTTGCAATCTATACTGTATGAATGTATCCATTATCAATTCAAACCGCACACGGTCCCACAGGTCAACACCCAACAAAAGACATCAAAAAAAACACCATCAGCCATCAACGTTTGCCACAGCGATTCATCACGATTTCTTCTCCCAAAATTTTGAAACTGGTTGTTGAAACCATGGTTGCATAAGGTTTTTTGTATGCGTTGAGCCTCGATTGTTGCCTTTGATTTGCTTTACTTGGTTTCTGTCTAAAGGGAAATATATGGGAACATGTGGATCTACAAGCAAAACACGAGACTCATCCCAAACTCACAGTACTGTGGATACCCAACTCTTCCGGTTCTTCCTCGAAAGGGAAGGGCGGATCCGCCGCACCCTGACCAAACGAGGTGGGGAATGCAATCTACAGTCTTAATTGCAAATAAGACAAATCAAATATGTATAAACTGCGTGTATGTTAAAAAAAATCGAGCATATAATGTATATATATATAGTTTATGATACATATGTGCACGATTGTGTACTACATACTACATGATTGTACCGTTATGTGCTAAAGTTTCATAGATAGAGATGTGATGAATGTGTGATGAATGCTGTATAATGACACCCCGCTGTGTGCCTCTGGCCAAAACATGAGTGCAACCAATTGACGGGTTGAGATCATTTGAGATTCGAGTGACAAGATCATGGAAACATGTGGAAAGCTGGGACTGGGGTTGATGACCAATGTGTCAGTAGAAGATTCATTCTTAATTGCTTAATGCATGTCATCTCAAGAAACTGTAACAAAAACAGCTGAAAAAGCTGAAGCTTCGCAATGCCACATGTGAAGTGAAGTGTTTTCGACGGTTGAGAGTTCACACAATCCCAAGAGTTCATTATATTGGAGATTGTACCGGAATCCTTGAGGCTGAATCCACAGAGAAAAGTCTTAAAACAAGAAATATCTCCGTTTTTTGAACCGGTTCCTTCCAAGATTGCGTGGACAAAAATGAAAGAAAATGTCTTCCAGCAGTAGAGCAAGGTACCATAATCTTTGACAATAATTTCATACCTCACCTTTGCAAACACATGTTTTGTCAGCAGCCAAAAATGGCCAAAATTCCGCCTTGCAAACCCAACAATCTCACTTTACTTTGTGAAATTCTGGGTTTTTGGGTCGGGGACAAACTTGAAGTCATTGGATTCAACTTGCCAACGCACCTCCTTAGCGGGCTTCTCTGGAGTTTCCTCTAAAAGCACTGCAACAAATGACCCAGAAATCAACTGAATATGGCTCAGAATTCTTGATCCGGATAAAAAAAACACAAAAAATCAAAAAATATCAAAAGTTCATCAAACTTGGATGATTTCCATAGATCCCATCAGTCCCAGGGTCCCAAGTTTGAATCAAAAGCTGGGTCGTGATGTTTTCTACCATCTTTCATGGAATAACTGGAATAACCCCTCATGTGTAGCTGTTTCGGATAGGCTCTTTCCATAGTCATTTACAAACCATCAACATGGCAAATGACTGCAAATTCTATTTTACTAAAAACACATCCAGCTTCCTACCTATGCACTCAAGTGGATGCTAACTTTTGAAATACGTATGTATATATATATATATATTACGTATATAAGGGCTTCAAAAAAAACAAACAAATAGAAGTGTGATCTTTGGATCGTCAAGACATCCAGGATTTCAGGGCATCCCACCTCCGGAGGTAACCCTGCATCGGGATCTTTCTCGGCTTCTACGCCTGGCCACTGTCGTGACACAACGACAAAGTAGCGGACAAAAAAAGGGGTTGTAGTTTTTGTCAACATGAAGGTCCTATGTACCTGCGACTATGCAAATATAGTTACTGTATATTGAAATCAATGTACAAGTACATTGAATAACCGTTTTGTGGAATCTACTTTTCAGAATCTCAGCATCTTCTCTCATGAATGCCAAACAACGGCCTCAACAAAAAAGAATGGACATAATTGGTGGTATCCGGATCAGTGTGCATCAACGAAATACTCATGAAATCTCACCAAACAAAGAAAACACTTCGCAAACAGGCAGCAATTGGCTCATTCATGCTCATTCTGGTTTGATCTCTAGCTTCTGTGCAAATGTCCATACTCCAAGTCATAAGTCCTTACTTTCGGGATGCCGACACCCCAAAAAGTGCCGTGTGATTCCTCCAACTGGATGGGCGGTCGGGTCCATATGACATCTATTTCCCAACTTCCTTCCATTGGTGAGTCATGCAATGATGCAACAGCTGTAAGCTGACACCTTTTTGGGCTTCGTGATGATCGTCATGAAGCTCATGTTCCGCAGGCTTCAATCGATGACGTCGATGTTCTCGGAGATCCAAAACTGCTCGCCTCCACATCAGTGGACTGTGGGAGGTTCAAGATTTGAAACAGCAAATTCACATCGGAAATGAATCAAACATCAAAGCATGAAACCATTCATCCATTCAGAGTTTCCATTCAGATTGGTCCATTTCTCATGATGATTACCATCAAAACTGCCACAACACAAATGTGAGCACGAAAAAATGGCCAAAATTTGCCAAGTGGCTCAAGGCTCTCCACTCGCACTGTTACGTTCCTGGCGACTTGAGGACTCACAAGCTGTGAATGTCTCCAAGTTTGACCCTTTTCTGAATATTTGACAGCAAAAAACCAGCATTTTGTGTTGATTTTTATCTATTTTCTCGGTGGCCTGGTGAATGTAAATGCGAAGTTTCTGGCAAAGGTAGGAGCTCTCACGAAATCTGTCAAGTAAACATTCTGCTTGGAAAACATTGGATGTGGAAGAGAACCATCAACCAGGGATCCCTCGTCACCTGGCAAGGACCTTGTACCGCTCCAAAACCAACTCAAGCCTTGGAGAATGAGTTGAGTTGAAGCTTCCCCGACTGCTTGAATTGGCCCTTTGACGTCTTCAAGAGGCTTCAAAGAAAAGTGGTGAGTTGGTGAGTTTGCAGCTTGGAACAACAATATCTCCACCATATATCCTTGCAGAATCTTTCATATCTACATCAAATTGGAATAATTTGAAAAAACTATACATTGATTTTCCTCTCTTTGGGATTGGTGATAGTGACATTTAAATATATATTTCATGGATTTCTTCTATTTCTTATTGCTACGGCAACGGGGTCTCCCTCAACTCTCTCCAAGGAACATGGCACGGTCGCCGCCCCGCAAGGTGCTGCTGCTCGAACTGGAAACACAATGGGTTGATTCATGACCCTGAGGAATGGTGATTTCCCACATCTATGAGTGGCAAAACACATTTTGAATGCAGGAAAACTAAGTCTGACACCAAGAGATGAGGTCATGAATTCTTCCGGAATCCGAAAAAAATATCCACATGTCAAAACAGGATTTTCTGCCCTGAAGAGAGGGGAGGATTGATCCTTTTACGTCTTTTGAAAATTGCACAAGAAGTTCGGAGTGGCATTTACATTCGACATGGGAGTTAACATATTCAAGTTACTTTGCTTCAAGAAATCCCCAACTAAAGAAAACAACACAACAAGACAAGGCAAGGTTGAAAATAATAGCAGTAGAATAGAAGATAGTAGAAACAGTAGTATAACGACAAGTAGTAGTACTAACAATACTAGTATCACTACCCTAACCGTGCTGGCAGGTCTAGCAGGTCTAGCAGAAGGAGTATCCCTTTCTAAAAGCCACTAACCCCACTTAGGTGGGGAAAACTATGGAATGGAATCCGACAATCAGCCACTTTCATGCGCACATACCTATACACACACACACACACACACACACACACACACACACACACACACACACACACACACACACACACACACACACACACACACACACACACACACACACACACACACACACACACACACACACACACACACACACACACACACACACACACACACTACACTACAACAACAACGACGAACAACGGAACAACGAACCNTAACCGTAACGTAACGTAACGTAACGTAACGTAAGTAACGTACGTACGTACGTAACGTACGTACGTACTACTACGTACTACGTACTCACACTACACTACACTACACACACACACACACACACACACACACACACACACACACACACACACACACACACACACACACACACACACACACACACACACACACACACACACACACACACACACACACACACACACACACACACACACACACACACACACACACGTGCAAATACACCAAAAGATGCCAGCAAAAAAGCAAAGGGCTGACAGCATGTGAGGGTAAAGACTACAGTACACATTCCTATTGTGTGGAATCATGAAATTGTTTCACTGTATCATCGAAGTCATTCCTGCGTTCACTACGATGTGGTTCCAAACCGATAGAATTCGCATATGCGAATGTAGCTGTATGTCTGTATGTCTGTCTGTCTGCATGTCTGTCTGTATGTATGTATGTATGCATGGATGTATGTATGTATGTCTGTCTGTCTGGCTGTCTGTCTGTCTGTCTGCATGTATGTATGTATGTATGTATGTATGTATGTATGTATGTATGTATGTACCTACGTATGTATATACCTACGTATGTACGTATGTATGTATGTATGTATGTATGTATGTATGTATGTATGTATGTATGTATGTATGGAGGTAGGTAGGTAGGTAGGTAGGTAGGTAGGTAGGTAGGTATATATGCATGTATGTATGTAGGTATGTAGGTAGGTAGGTAGGTAGGTAGGTAGGTATGTATATATGCATGTATGTATGTATGTATGTATGTATGTATGTATGTATGTATGTATGTATGTATGTATGTATGTATGTATGTACCTATGTATCTAGATATATAAGTATGTATATATATATAAATATATGTATATGTGTTTTCTTGGATGCATATGGCATGCATGTATTCTTCAATCGGAGAGTTCTAAGAGGATACTGCAACTCTGTTTCGGAAGTATTGAGGGAAAAACAAGCAAACATGACCACAAAGCATGATGTCATTTATCTCTGTCCGTTGGTGCCAACAATATGATTTTTCTGCTCAGTAAAATCCTGATGTTAGTCCATCTGAAGGAATACCGCCAGAATAAAAACACAAGACTCAAATATTCTAGAACATATCATGTGTGATGTGATAAAACAGTTCGCACATACAAATACATCCATTTAGTAATGCAATGTGGATCCTCATCCGTGCACAAAACTACCAATCTCAATTTGTGCTACACACATTCTCTTGCAAGCGTCCCCCTGTCGCACCCATGCAACAACATCATCTTGACATCAAAAACGACTGCCCTCCATCGCACCTGCCAGCGGCCTTAATTCTCAACTTATGAGGGTGGAAAGCATGGAGCAACCCGAAAAACACCAGATTTGTGATTGACTTTTGACATGAAAGGAAAACCCAAAGCGTCTTGAGAGTCTTCACACCTCTAGGCCAACCAAAAAGAAACCAAAAAATGGTCCGTTTAGAAAGGCTGATGAATTCCTAGGTTTCAGGTTATGGGGCAAAACATTTGAGACCCATCCAGTGGTGAACAAGCTGTTGCGTCTTTGCAGGAAGGAGTACGTCTGTAGACAAAAATGAAAGTCCCTTGGTCAGAGTCTAAGCTGTTCTTTTCCCCAAAAATCATACATAGATAGGAGGTATCAACGCTTCATAGAAACTCATAGCAACCACCTGGAAGAATCTGAAAACTGCTTGGTGGAATACGAGTTTCGTTTTGGAGATAGAATGTACTTTCCAAAGGCTAGATGGTAGTTACAGTTCCGATACAGTTCCCTACGTATCGATTTTTGGGACCATGTACAGGAAGGGCTGTGCCATAGTATTTGGACTGGGGCTTTGAAATCCACACAAGCCGCTCATCAATTGGTCATTTGAGGTAGAAAGCTGGCAGATTGCCTCCAATTGTTGTTCAGCGTTCTCAAGGGAAAGGACCATACTATACTTCTACACGGTTTTACATTGTAGATATATACATACATGTGGTGTTGGCACTGAAATCATGACATTCATGGAAGGTGGCTTTAGAATCAATGCACCAAGAAGGTAGCTACCAACTACAAACAGCACCAGCTTCTAAAGCGTGTCAAACAACAGGTGCTTCCAACCAGAAACAGGTGTTTTATATGTTTCCTCCTAAACCCTCTCTGAAACCATGCTTCTCAGGACTCAGTTGATGACTTCAGGAAGACATCTTTCTCAGACCGCCAGCTTAAAGAAACCAGCAAAAGCAAATGGAACTTCGACCCCCCCAAAATCCGTGTTCAATTCAAGAACCATTGGTGGTGAGTTTTCCTGAGGCACTGGAATCTTGATCTCCTATGAGTAACTTTGAAAATATATACTTTCCACATCTCAAAACAACTGATGCCATCACTGAGCTTGTCACGGAAGGGTCAATGATCAAGAGCCCGATCAACCTGGTTTTTTGCGACTCCCTTGGACTCCAACAAAGTCCTTCATGTTGTAACCATGTATATTCTGGAGAGTGTGTAGGTTTGACAAACAAATTAAATTTGAAAAAATATGTATATATATATATACATATCATATATATGTATCATCAAAACCTGAATATGTATAAAACTAAATTTATCATGTATATTTATCATTTTTATCATCATATAAATCATCATACATACGCATCATTCAATTTAAATCATCAAAGCATGTATATATATATATGTATATAAAAACATAGGTGCCCTTAACCAAGTCTCAACTAAGTGAGTTCTTAAACCTGAAGCTATTAGGTCCCAAGAAATAATCACTGAGATTAGAAGCTTCCTTTCACTTGAATGGGGGGATGTAATGCAACCAACACGCTTTTTGGCACCTCGACCTATCCAACAAAGAGACAAACGGTCTTTTCCATTTGAACACAGAATGGAACCGAGGTTTGGAGATTTTGAAGCAATTCAAGCTCTCCCCAAAACAAACAGGGACCCCAAGGAGACTGCTACTCCGAAGGCGATGCCATCAAGTTTTATACATCGTCTACGGGCTTTCAAGTTTTGGATGGTACATGGTACAGAGTGTACAGAGTGTTAAGTGGAAACCAAGTCACAGAAGAGCTCCGCAAAAAGCAATGAAGAGAAGGCCTCATAGGCGTGCGAGTTGGTTTGCTGCCATAACCAGATATAAATCAAGTCATAGTCCCTATAGGGTTATAACCCCAGGCAAACCCATTTATTTCGGCCATTTTTAAGGGTCCCATAACTCCATAACGGTCGTAGGGGTCCACCTTGTAGGAGTTGTCTGAGATCAATTGACAACATTGCAGAAAGTTAGTGGAATGAGTGATTGCTCCGCAGAATCTGGGGTATGGATACACCTTGGAGCACTGCTTCACCTATATGATATATGTAATATGTAAATGCAGTAATGAACTATGGGATCTGGATGTTTTCCTTCCCACTAGATTGTGTCTTTCCATTTCGTTAGCGGCTCACACGGCAAGTTTGTGATGCTCTGGATGCTTTCTCTCAAACCAGCTGTCGGAAAAGTCAAATGAAATCAAACTTTGCTTACGTCATATATCGATGTACCCAAGAAAAATACATCAGAATATCCACATGCTCTTCCGCATATGCAAATAGGTATTACCACCAAGCACTTTTCCAACACTATCATATAATAATACGGCTGCTTCTATTCCCCTGAGTCGGTCACTAATCTGAACTGAGTGCCGAAACCATGCTTTGGGCTTTGGCACATTCCTCACATCTCCATGGCCTTGCTTCGTGTTTAAACATGTTGGAACAGAAGCTGTGCGATAAACGGTTCAAATCGAAACAAAAAGGAGACTGTTGCATTGTGAGACTAGGGGAACCACTACACTATAATCATAAGGGTAATAATGATCGTATTCTTCCTTTTATCTAAACGGGATCAAGTATCCGTGATATATCGAGAAAAAATGTATTTCTTTCAACCCCTTTATTTTTTTACATGAATGGTGGCCACTAGAAACCTACTACAGTAGAGCCCACAAAATGATTTCAACTGCTATCCCCTCAAAGTTCATGACTTGTCACCCGAGTGAACTGAGGGGAAGGCTGCCAAGAATTTCAAGTGCTGGGTATTCACAACCTATGTAAAGTGGGATCAGAGGGCTCATCCCCGGGTCAACAATGCTTGATGCACGGTAGAGATCTTAGGGTTGGTTTGGATTGATTTCAACAGGACGACTTGTACATTTTCTAAAAAAGTACAACCGAATCTGCTCCAGATTGGAGAATGAACTGTATCTGCGGGAGAATGAATTTTGCAAAAAATGGCCACATTCACCAACCTCCCGACTTAAAGTCATTTGACATCGTTATAATTCACCCAAATGATCCCAGATGTATCAAATCCACCAGCCGTTCCTGCGAACGTCATTTATGATATCTTATCCTCATCCCGTTTGAGGGATTCCATTCAATAACTCCTGACTAATGGTTGAAAAGACCTACCTAGTATGGTGTTTCCTGACCATGTCCTGACCATACATTGGAGAATATACAGTAATTCGCTCAATATCAGCACCTTTCTTGCGAAACATTCAACATTTGGAAAAACTCCAGAAGCAAATAACCATTGCAGTTACAGCCACGACACTCTCATTCCGAATGTCTCAGCCCAAGAGCCATTTTGGTCATGGCGAGGGGGCAAAGGCTGACGGGGCATCCCATGGAAGGTTTACGGCAATGACTGTCAGAGAAAGTGTTTGACAACGAAAAAGATCCGCCTTTCATAACTCTTCTGCCATTGTTTCTTGGGATCAAACTCACTACTTCTGCAACCCTCTCAACGTCCCTCGGAGGAAGATGTGATGTGTGAATCTATCAGACCCACGTATCTGCCAACCCCTCCAGGATTTCCATGATTTTTGGCTACCATTGATTCTGAATTTCTCTGAAGCTAGTCATGTCCCATATAGCATGCGACCTGCACCATTTGCAACCCTTCTTGAACCAAAGCTGGCAGTTGCCAAGTCTTGGCTCTTTCAAAGAAAGGTAATACCACAATTGTGCAGATTGCTTGATCCTGAGTTTTATATCCTTTAATGGTTGACGTTGAACGTCTAAGGTTCTCTCGCTCATCTAACAGTCTTTGAGTGTACATCTACTGTTATTACTTCTACCTCCCAACTCTAGTTTGTCTAGATGATCCACATGATTCCAATTTCAAATCAGCAGTTTCACTGAATTTACAGAGCTACATTGTTTCACTGATTTCACTTGTTGTTTCTTTGTTTGCTTGTTCGTATGCTTGTTCATTTGTTTGTTTTTTGTTTGTTTGTTGACTGAAGTCCTGGTTCACAACTCTCATTGGTGATACGATTCATGGACAAAATCATGCACCAGTTAAGATTGCACCAGTTAAGATTGATAAACCGTACTGAAATGAACGGTTCTCAACTGGGTGTTCGGCGGATTTTCAACCAAATGCCCAAGAAATTCCGTGACTGTATCATCTTTTCTGCGTCTCGCAAAACCAATGCAAAGGATCGTTGTAAAATCATAAGTTCTGATGAATTCTGTTGAATTTTTCAAGGCTCCGAAGTGCCACCATCAGGCATCCAAATCATTCAAATGTTGCACCAGCCCCCAAAGGAGTCAAATCATTTGAGCAGTTCCCCAACTGCAGGAAGTGTTTAGAACCAGAAAATACCAATAGTGATTGGCTTCGAAATGGCATGGTGGTTGACACGAAGCACAATGAAGAGCACAAACGTTTCTGTCACCTATTTTGCAGCAAGCCGTAACAATCAACCATGAAGCAACGATGAATCCGAGAATCGTTTCAACTTGCACACAACTGTTTCCTTGATTTCCTTGTATTTGGAGACGTTCCTTTGATACTCCATCTATTTTGAATCCACATTCTTCGCGATATTTACATGTCGTTTACATCAGCAAATGGAAATTCCTTCAGCGTTTTTTTCAGCGTTCTTCACCGCGAAATCTCATCGTTTGACCAAGCCGCTCTTCGGCTTGGTGACTATCGGTGACAAGACTTTGGTTCACCGGTTTCCATTCGGTGCAGCGGGTTTGGCGGGAAACCCGGGATCCACACTTTCCCCCAGGGGGCGCGCTTTTTTCTAGCAGTTTTTTTTAAATCTCAGAAAAAACATTTCAAGATGAAATGCCTGGTTGGAATATTTGCGGTTGGAAGCTTGATACAGGTACAAACAAACATTTCCGTGAGTCACCCTTCATCGAGAATTCCCGCGGGCTGCGTTTCCCTATCAGACATGTATCTTTATCCTTTTGTACTATTGGATGTGTTTTCGGTCTTAACAGCTCCTCATTGAACCCATCCATTTCAAGACATTGTGGTGCTTCGTGGTATTTCTGTCAAAACATATTTTGCACGTTTCTCAGTAAACTTGTGCCATCTTGTCACTTTTGCGCAATATTGAAAAATCTAAAAAAGCATTTTAGATATTGATTCCACTTTTCCCTGTTGCACGAAACACCCTATTTGGATGTGAAATTGATCCACTTCTTCCATCCGTTCCACCATTTGGTCCCACGCAGTTGTTGCCCAGTAAAACATAAGGGGATGGTTGCCGTTCCAAAGGGAGCAACTTTTCTTGGGCCAACAACGCATCTACAAATCCGAGAAACACGGCTCATCGCATCAGCTTCGATGAATGTCAGGCCTCAATAGAGTGCAGCGCATGCCACTCTAAAATGCGTCGTACATTCAAATCACGAGTACCTATGCAAATATATGTATATATATATATATTAAATATATATAGATATACAAACGCAGCAATGGCGTTGGACATTTGAAGGTTGCACTGTACTAACTAGATGTCGATGGCAATTTTTATTCATATATTCTACTGGAAGTCAAGTTCAGCTCATCCAAATACATTTCATGGGGTCGGTCAGTTACCTTTCAAACTGATTTGTCTTAAGGGTTCGGCTTCTACAATTGAGAAGCAAGGCGGAGTAGCGCTTCTAGTGCCGGTCGTGGCCCCCAAGAGTAGCACTACTGCAGTTCGTTTTAATACTTGGTTTGGGGTAAAATGATGATCTGAACAATATCTGTGAAGAGATGGTGGTACAACTCTAACAGCCTGTTTTTTCAACATGGTCTTGAAGTCACAAAATGATTGAACAGCGGTATTGTTCCTACTCATAAAGCACGCCATATCAATGGAACACCTCATTCAACACCAATTGCTTCATCGCCAGTTTCTTGTTCTTCCAGGTCACGGTCAAACCCATCCATAGGCAGTTTGGTCAGTCTGAAGGTCATTGGCCATGTAAAACTACACCAATTTGATACCCCAATTTGGCGGTGTTGTCACTCTTTTGGTCTTTTCCATCAAGTGATAATCTCACAGAAGTACGACCCTTTAAGCTAAGAATCTAAGGGATTAGAAACAACAGCATGCGGCGTGCGAAGTCTGAAACAACGAGTTTTCGGGCTTCCCATGTGATTCCCTTTCCCAACTTTTATCTGAGGCCCTTTGGCAAACTCACAGCCATGCCCCCACGTTGCATGCCTGTCAGGGTAGTTCTAAAAAAGCCTTTTGCACTGTCATCAAACTCAAATTTGTAAACAGTTGGGGTTTGTTTTCCTCCAATTTTTTCCATCTACCGGAAACTCCCGGAGAAACAACCCACAACAACCCGCCAGCACCTTGGGGCTGCCGTATCTTCCGCCGAGTTTCAGGCCTCAAGTTTGTTCCGTGGGGGTCAAATTGAAAAACCCTTTTGGTGATGGGTTCCTCCCTATGTGTTCCACATGTGTTTAACTTAGAACATCCCAACATATGGTGGTATCCCAAGATATATAGATCCCTCCCTTTGATGGTATGATTTGATGATCTTACTCTGAATCCATCTTAAATTTTCGTTTGCGATGTGTTTAGGTATCCTCCCTTCAACATGAATACCTGAAGACCGGAAACACAATTTTTTGCATCTCCCATAGATTTTCCAATCTTTCATAGGGGATATCGATTTCGAACTCCTCATTGAATGAGGAGAACGTAGGATTACAAACAAAAAACTCCACCTGGGTTTCTTTCCAAGTAGCCTCAGCCTCTGTGGTTGATATGAATCTATCATATGAATTCACATGATAGATATGGATAGATCATAGTGCAAGTTCCCGAAGAATAAGGGTGAAGGCTCAGCCATTTCACTACTGTCGCTTCAATTTTGATACACCACAAGTTTCATTCCCATTGAACTGTAAATTGTAAATATGCAGTTTCTAAACAAACCGTGCAGAATGCTTGTACAACTTGCCAAACGTCAGGTCAAAGCTGGATCAATAATCGCAACCCAAACCTGCAATTGGATTGCACTCTCCAAAGGAAGTGTACAGTTTCTGAAACATCAGATGGGGGTGACGCAACCTGAAAATTTCACCAAATTCGGAATGGTTTTTGGGGACTTTCAACTGGGCATTTGTTGGGAAGGCCCTACACATTTTTACAAAAAAAGCCATGCTGACAGTCTCTACCGGCTGTGATCTCCCTGGTGAAGTCAAAGGGAAATCGGATAGGATTTGGCTCCTAATAACCAGCCCCTTTGGGGAATATCCATGGAAAACTCACCAAAACGCCAATGCCGGGGCTCCAAACCCGGGCTCTTCATCGTCATCATCATCCAAGTTATGTTCAATCTGTTGCGCAAAGGTTTGGAACCTCGTGGTTCAAAACACACGAGGAATGCTTTTCTTCAAAAAGGATGTAGTAACAAATGTGAAGAATTGTATTCAGGTGTCTATGAAATGGTGTTATTCCCTACGAATGTCATCTCCCTTTTGGTTTTTGACACAATCTAGAAAGATGATTGTAGATTCTGGATAATTTGGAAGGTAGGGTACCATGTCTGACACACCCTGTACCATTGCTCGAACTTGACCCTGTGGGCGGCTTTTGAGGACTCCTGTGGTTCATTTTTATTCCCAAAACTAATGGCAAAGAGCATGAAACAAATCTACAACGTGTTTTCTCTACAAGCTGAGCCACGAAAGCAAACATAGCAACCATATAGATATGTTTTGGCTCCTTAGGTAATTCCTATCAACTCCCTCTCGTCTGAAACAGATTGAACAAACCAACCAAGCGGTATATACTTCTTTTTATAGCGTCGCCACCGCAAAAAAACACAGGCTCGAAATCATGAAGAACTTACGACTCTTAAATTCAGACATCCTGGCTTTTGATGAAACATTTTGCCTTGAATTGAATAGACATCCTTGCCTTCCTTAGGCATTTGTGGGCCGCATTTGCTCATCAAGTCTGGGAAACAAAAACAACATACCATGAGAGCTTAGACACGCTCTGGCATGGTAATCCGTGAAATGCCCGATCAATGCTTGGGACACTTCCACATGACATTTTTCACAGCATGTAGCGCCCCGGGCCATTCCCCACCCAAAAAAATGACAGGTGTTTTTTTTTGAGATTCAACATCATCATCAACAAAACTCCTATGATTTTTCCAGGTCGCAACCTTTACAACTTTAACTTTCACGGACGACACTTCCCTTCGACAAGGGGCAAGGTCTGTACGCCTGCCACCTGCGTGGAAGGTCGGGGGCGCAATTGTAGTGGTATTTACAAACGTAAGGCCAATTCTGAAGAATGATCATGGTCTTCAATGAAACCTATTAGAATTCAAAATATCATATATAGAGATGAATTAAGTAAGAATAAGTGTAAATGAAACAATCTATAATCATATGTATGTATTGATTTACAACCATGGATGCATTGCATATAACAAATGAAACAGTATGTATGTATATGTGTATACATTAAGTTAATGAACTTCATCAATTTACAAAACATAAATAAACATTTGTTTCATAAACATAGATTGATATATGATATATTGTGATAGATGATATATGTATACGGTTGATGTGCAGTGTAACATTAGGGATCTGTGGGTAATCAATTGCCAATTATATCATGCTTTCATCACCTTCTGCCAAGTCGTCCCTTCAAAAATGTCAAACTCTGTGGTTGGCTCTTATTGGGCTTGGAAACATGTAGAAGATCGAAAGAAATCTGCAGCACATGGGGTGATAGAGGGTGGGATGTACTTGTGGTCAGGAACATACCAAAAATATCCAAAAATTACTATTCCAGAAGCTGGGGCATGCTGGTGCTATAGAATCGTAACCACCAAGTGCTGAAATTCACCCAACCAGCGAAAGTTGCCTGCTTCCGTTTGTTGTCTAATTTCCGGTGGTAGAACTTTTCCAAGCCTTCCACCTGACCAACTGAAGGAATTCGGAAGGTGGCGGAGGGAAAGGGTCTGAATCTGGGGTTGAAGATTGCAAAAAAAAACATCTGAAAGAAAAAATGAATAATTCATAAGTCAATTGAACTCAATGAATCTAGAACTAGGTTGAACCAACACCCCAGGGTTTAATTTTCAACACAAACTTGCAAAAACCAACTTCAGCAAGTTGTTTATGAGTGGGATGAGATAGTCTTGTTCCAAATTGTTGACACAAGTATTTTCTCGAAACCAATCATGGGAATTTCACAAGCCCACTGAAGGAAAGCTTGTTACACTTCAGCATATGATTCTATCCACCTTCTGGTGTTAGCCTTGATCTGAAAAAAAGGTTCCAACGTTCCAACTCTTCGTTTTCAGGCACGTCACGATTCTTTTATCTTTACCCTTGAAACATTCCACTTCCATCCATGAACATCCCTGGTGCTTCTTCGTTCCATGCTGTGCTGATTTCACACTAGAAACAAAACATTTGAGGCTATAAAACTTGATATTTTCAGCAGAAATTTCCATCCCCCCAAAAACCATCCCAAAAAATGCAACCCTTTCCGCCATCCAGCAACCTTAGATGCCAGGTGACCAACCACCTACACCCACACCACTTTCGCACCTTAGAAGATTGCTTCCATCCGCTCCTGTCATCGGAATCAACCAAGGAAGGAAGGAAAGGCCATCAACAAAAAGGTTTTCCATTGGAGTCTGGGGCCTTCTCCTGGAATTCAATCAGAATACTTCCATGTAATGATGGATACCCTCCAGGGAACGATCACATATCCCCCAAAAATGGCATTTTGAAGATGATTTTCCTTTTCCCAAGGTGGGATATGTTAGTTCCCTGGAGGGTTGTCCTAACATGTGTTGAAGTGTTGAATTCGAATTTGAAAAGGACCAAATCGAACACACATCTGGCCTTTAAGAAAGACCAAAATCATTTTGAAAGCGCCCTTCAACCAATGGACACTTCTTGCCAAAGAATTTTTCCACTGAACGAAGTCTTAACAGCACTTTTAAATTGCCGGAATTTTCGCCTTGTTGTTTTCCAGCTTTGGAGAAGTTGGGATTTTTACGGCCCATCAAATTCAACCAACACAGTGGCGCAGCGCACATGAATTTGAAGAGCAAGATGTTGTCCGCTTGCGTATTCATTCGAGTCCTTACCTGGCATGGGCTTTACGGCTTTACCCGGAAACGAGGTTGAGAACCAACCACCTTAAGTTGAGTCATTGAAGAAAAAACACATTGAGGTGGGAGAATAACAAACATGCTAAGTCAAAAAGTTATGTAATATGCCTATGTGATTGGGATGTAAATGTATATATATATATATAGAAATCAAAACAATATGAATCAACTATTTATTGCTTGTATACCTATGACGAACAAAAATGGCATCACCAGAGCTCGTGCTAGGGTGACTCATGGGGTTCCAAAAACATCCAATTCATCCAATTCGATGCTTCGAAAACAATGGTAGGAATCCATGAGTTCATCCATTTGCACATTCACCCCTTGGCATGGGAAAAATCTGCTATTTGGATCCCCCTCCAAAAAGCTGAACGTGATTTTTCATGATTTTTGAATTTGAAGGATGCCTCCTGAATCGTTTCCCAAGTGGGGATGATCCAAAAATATCATATCTTTTCCAATCCATGTATATATGTAAATATATATATATATATATAGGATACATAGGATACAGTAGAGGGTTGATATAGTGAATTCCTATAAGTGCAGGCTGAGTCTATTTGAAGGTGCCAACCGGACGGGTCATCAATCACAGGCCCTTCTTGCCTCTGCCGCGGTTTCTCTTTGCCTCTCGGATTTATTGGATTGCATGAATTCATTGTACCTGGCTATACTATTTAGTCATGACTAGTAGAATCATAACATTGTTTGATATGGCAAAGAAACAAAACTCAGCAAATAAGCTGCCGAGTTTTCGAAAGCTTAACGATCCATAAATTCTAGAGTAATGATCATCTCAGATATACATGTCTTTGAAGGGCTACAAACCATCCAGTACTTGGTGGCCTCAAATCCCCGAAACTGCCATTATTGTGGGGGCACACAAGCCAAGCTTCCAAATACATGTTTGGCAAATAGCCCTGGGTATCCAAAATGCCGTCAGAACAACTTGGCGGTTCAGAAACATGCAACTGAAGTTTTTCTTCAGACTCGATCCGTCCATGAAAAACAAAGAAATTCACAGTTACACATCATCAGTCGCACCATCATTGGTTTCATCTCATCCCAATGAGTGTAAGGTATGCGTAAGATATGAGTCAAAATGATTGGACCTGCAAAACAGATGACTAAAATCTACTCAGTCTTAATTCTGGCGTGTCTTGCTGTGCTTCACCACTTTCAGGCCCAGAACCACATGTCTTTTGACGTGAGCATTGGCAAAATATTGTCAAAAGCTTTGATCTTAGCACATCTTATTTAAACAACGGTGAGCTTCTAGTCAAGCAATCTAATAGCAGCATAGAAATATGATGTATGTAACATTCTTTGAGGTGTGTTACTGTTGTGTAAGATTTCCTCGAGTTTTCAAAGCAGTCGTGTTGGGAGGGCCCCCCAAATCCAGCTGCCAGCAATTTCAACTATTGATTCTTCCGAAGCAAAAGGTCCTTAAGTCTCCCACTACAAACAATCATAGCTCAAAGGGAAATTCCAACACTGATGTTAGTTTCAGAGGCTTTGTTTCAAAAGCAGGATTGCAACCAGCAGAAAGAGTGAACTAACCCTTCACGGCTTTGCTACTAAAACTAAGATGTTTGGAAGGAACTTCTGTTGGAATCTGCAAGACAAGGTGATCTTTTTTGGGTCAACACCAACTCTGCTTGCTCCCCACCTGGTCTTCAGCATGGACATCTTCCCAGACAAAACACCCAGGTTCTGCGATAAGTGAGGAAACCGGGGGAGTCACAAGTTTCAAAACACACCAAATGCAGATAGTTCTTGATTTGTTTCTTGAGAGTGAGATTTTGCAACACTCAACCTGGGTATTCAACACAACTAGCACAGGAAAGAAATGGCAAGCAAATATGTCCTATTTGCTAAAAAAAGAGTATGAAGAGTTTCCATTCCAATCAATGTATCTCAACAAGCATCCACGAACGTTAGTCAGTGTCTCTCATTTACCAGTTCACTGCTTTGATCTTATTCTTCAACAACCACCGGAAAACAAAAATGGTGGTCCTGCAGCAAATCTCTCATGCATTAGTACTGTTACCCGTCCCTACCCTTCTGAATGCCCCCTTGACCCCCACTTCCCCCTTCCCGGCATCATCCATTACTCGCATCTGTTTCTCCTGGTTTTGGAGATTGGCGGACGAAAAATTATGGACCTGATTCTGCTAGATGGCAGTAGGTGGAAATTACATAGGTATCAAAAAGCTACCCGTTCTCCGCTTAATACAGGTGAACATACAGTAACTATACCATTTTACCCAATGATTTTAAGGATTCTGAGGCTCTGTACCTTCCCAAATCAGTTGGGAAATACGGTGAAATAGAGGCCATCTGGCTCAAAATCACTTACCTAGGATAAAGGTCAAACAAAACAATTTCACTGTGAACAGTCGTTCCAGTTTGATTCACGGCACGGAGATTTGCAGAGGATACATCTAATCATTCATTATCTTCGAAACCAAAACTTAACTACTAGACTGAGCTTGCCACAAGCATGAAGAACAGGGCTTGCCGATACATTGCAATTGCTGTTGTGTATTTTGCTGCATCGCTGTGGACAGGCCTTTTCTGTCGGCTGGCGCTTGGGCTGAAACAAAACAATGCCACGAAAACTGTAAGGTGCTTATCCACCATGACATCTGCAGATCTGCTGGAGATGCCTGCACTTCAACACAACTATAAGACTACCACAATGCTTCAATTCGTAGTGTTGGCAACTTGAAATAAACGAGATGGTATATAGTATATACAAACATTATTGAGCATTGCGTTACTGCGTGCAAGCATAATCTGAAGCAAATCTGAAAAGAGCTACTTCTACAGCTTTCATCTCTGCTTGCAGGATTCAATGCTTGCGACGGCTTGCGGTTCTATCCAACTCAACCAGGGAGAAAATATGGACTCAAATCATTAAAACCCATCTCAAATCATTCATAAAAAGAATGAGTCCTTTGCAAATCAGTCCGTGTCAAAACTTCCAAAATTTCACCCCAATGTCTTTTGAGGGTTTTGGGGCGGCAATGAGATCAGTGATGTCGCGACCTCAGTGACTGTCACCGACATTGATCCTTTGCAAATGACCAGCATGACGCCATGCCGATCAATGTCTTTCCCTCAACGGCACCATCATCTGCAGCCGCGAAAAACATAAAATCTTCCTCTTCGAAACACATCGTCCTGGCTATGGGAAGACAAGCAAAATGAATTTGGCCAATGAGATACTTGGGGAACTCTGCATACATTATCAAAATTGTCTGTTTTCAGCTTCCATACTCGTTCGAGAGCAGTACCCAAGAATCGAACTTTCACTGACACAAATCAGTTTAAGAATGTTTAAGAATAAGGTGGGGGCACAAACCATGCAGTGCTTCCTCCAACAGAGGAAACATTTTTTTTGCAAAAAAGTGGAGTCTCCATAACTACTCTTATACCCTGCAATTAAGTTAAACCGATGCGATAGTTCACTATACCTTCTAAAATCCTTATAACCTCTTGGCCCGTTACAATCAGGCGTCTGCTGGGCCGCAGCCACAGCATTCCTCAGAACAAAAACACAACTTACCTCAAGTCAGTCTTCCAAATAGGCAAAGGCAACTGGCATTTTTTTCGTTTTTTTTTGGCAGTTCTTTCTATTTTATAGGGGAACTGGTAAAAACTATATGCTATAATCATCATCCCCTGCCCCAAGGCTCCAAGGCTTGGCACCTCCAAGGAGGAAAAGTGAGCTTCTCAGGACACACCCTCGAGCTCATCATCCAAATTCTCATAGATTTCTGTCAATCCTTGGATGGAAAAGGATCAAATGGATCAAATCTGTCTGAGTTTTGTTGGTTTGAAAAAGTCTGTGGCTGAAAAAGGTGCTTCAAAAAGGGTACTTGGATGTACTTGGTACCTAATCTGAAACAATCACACACACTTCGACACTTCGACAGAACAAAAACACCAGAAAAATAAAAAAACAATCCAAAAACATGCAAGGAAATATCCTTCAAACGACCTTATCACCTTTTCTCTCGACTCTTAGTCGACTTCAAGAGATATTGCAGCTGTCCGGCAGTCACCCCAAAGAACTTGGTCAAATCACAGTAATTATGGATAGATTGTTGTCCCTTCTGAAGTCATTTTGCCGTCATTTCGACAATTTCCAAGCTTCGATCTAACACATCTTCCGGAGCATCCCACAGATCTCGGGCTTTGGCCTATGAGGCTTTGAAAGTCGAAAATCTATCAAAGATGAGAGGCACAAATTCCAGGTGTTTGGGGGTTAAATAATTCCATGATGAAAACAGCCTGTGCTTTATATGCTCTATGCATTCTTGGATTCTTGAATATCATCACATTCATGGTACAAGATAGGAATCTCTAGTCTGAAATGGCAATTGTATCATATAGGACAGAAAGAAATATTCACCTGCAATCGAACATGGTCGACCAGAAACTTAATACTTGGTAACTGCAGCTTACTGACACTTGTGGTGGAGGAGTTCAAACCACGAAAAAAAAGGGAAACCTCAGGAAATCTTACGACATTGCCCCTCCATGAGAAGATCAATAGTATTCCGTGTTATCCACTGCATATATATGGTACTTGCATGTTCATGCCCTTTCAACTACTTTGGAGCTGCGGTTTCAGGTGTTCAATGTTCCAATGGAGTTAGGTGTATGCTGCCTGTATGCTCTGAAAACATCACCGCATGGTAGAAATTTTCAATCTTCCAAGCACTCCCTTTGTCAAGCCTCTAACAAACGACCCACGATGTTCCGAAAGGCCTCTTGCACGGGGGAAAGTTTTAACGGAGGTTGGTGGAGAGATTTCGACAAAAACCCCACCGAGGGCTATTCAAAAAATAAGTGGGTTGCTCATGCACCTGAAAACGCCTGAAACTCTTTGGTCAGTTTTGGTGGATTGGTTTCGTGAAGCCTCTTCTCAAACGACAAAACATCATTGGCTACAGCTATGCACTTTACATATCTTAATATCATTCATCACCCCACGACTTTTCTTTACAAGACAGTTGGAACACGAGCTGAACCATGTCTCACACCTCTGTCTGAGCCATCATGGAGCATGACAAACATCAAACCGGAAATCTCCCTTACAGAAACATCAAGCTCTCCTCTATGAGGTCCCGCCCAATAATGAACATACCATCGTCCAACCAACAAGCAAACAGAATCCCATCCATTCCCAACTTGTTGCGCCAGGCAAAGAAACCTCGAAACCTCACGTCCCAACAGTGATGTGTTTCACGGCCAGTCGTCTCACCTCAGGATTACTCTCTCTGAGTCGTCGAGCCATGTCTTCATCCAAAACCTCAGAACATATCGATCCATTGAGGTGAAATGAAGATGAAACTTTCGGGATTTCCTGTGTTTTGTATATATATATATATCTCACAATTGTAACCCATTGGTTCGTGCCTTCCAATGGGAATATACAATGATAAAGCACTATGGCTCTAGAATGCCAAGCGGAGGCAAAATTATATTGGATCTTCTGAACATGAAAATGATGGTGTCAAGGTCTCTTCAAGAAGCAGTAATACTGAAAAAAAAATGCTTGGATGGATATGGATTGACAATACCGAGCACTTGGCAACTTTGAGGAGCCAGGGCCTTCTTTAGATCTCAAAGAAATTTCATCCACCCATAGCTCCAATTCCCTGCCCCAAGGGATACTGTTCATGGTTCAGAAATGCGGGATCCGAAAACGAGTTGAGGTTGGTAGTTGAAATCCCATCATTTACAGGGTTTTATGCACCATCCCAGGTGGTGATTGCCGGATTTCTTCCATCAACAGCACCACCAATTCCTGGAGCGCATGTATTTTGGACCAGTCACATATCTTGCAGCACTTTGATCCCAGACCCAGTCCTGACAGGATGAGAGTGGCTGAGGTTCAAAAGCCTTGGATGCTGTTGGACACTTTGCAACTGAAGGGTTTCATCCGTTTCAGCAATGTTTTGGTCCCATACTTTCGAATTAAAGCATATTATACAAGACGGGATGTTATACAAGGTTCAATCCATTACCTATTGGGGTTTCTCAGTCCACACAGACGAGTATATTCATTTCTATCTGGGGAGAGATTTGGAGCACACGATGTCAAGATTCAATTTTCTTTCGATGCACATCATGTGCAGGATCAACAACAGTCAGCAAACAACTATTGCAGTAATGTACACAAATTAGGGATACTTAACGACTATAGACTATACCACAAACAAAGTCAACAGCAAATACAAATAAACAAATCAATCCATCAATCACAACACGCCACACTGAATCAATACTAACTGTGTATTTGTAACACGAATAAACAACTTCCTTGAAACATGACATACATACTCATGTACAAGATATTGTGGCAGCTTCTGATGATATTCGCTATGATATTGATGACAATGATGATGGTTGTGATGATTCTGGGAATACTACAATTACTGCAATAAGCATGCGAGTGCCATCCCATTGTTCAGATATCTTTTGTAAAATTTTGACACGTCGCTTGCTTCTCACAGTTGCTGGGTGCAGGCAAAAGTCCATGACATCAGAAGAGACAAAAGGATAAAATTGGCGCACTTGAATCACTTCAACTGAAATGACATGCCACATCCCGGAAATCACATAGCTCATCAATAGAATCTATGATAGTATAACAACCTCAAATATCCTTGAATCATGTAGTATTTTGGGGTGGAGCCGATGTTGGTGTACCTTTAAGTCATTGAGTCAGCCACCGATTCAAACCCACAACAACTTTTGCTGGGAAGGCGGGCCACCAAAGAAAAAACCACCGAAAAACCTGTGAGATGAATCATGAAACCTCATGATCGACCATGGTTGGTTGATACCGGGTTCCCCGGTAGGGACCCTTCCAATGGTCGATGATGCGTAGCATGAGCTGGGCAGCTCCATCAGTAACAAACCAAGGTTTTGATCATAACTTATTGTGCGAGAAAAGAACAAGGATGGCGTTCATGATCTTTCAATTACCAAAAAAAGGCGTATACTTGAAAATTACATTGGAATATATTATAATTTATCATTTTTTTGGAAAAGGTACTGGAGGCTGGTTCTTATACCTTGTGTTGAATTGAAGCAGCTCAGCAAAACATTGCACAAATTGAGAAGCCTCTCCTCTGAACTATCATTTTCTTTTACCCAAAACGGCACTCAAAATTGCGCATCCAATACCCAACGCTTAAATCTTGTATCAACCATCTGACATCCAACCTTTAGAAAGCGCTCCCCGTCCTCTGCGAATTTGGTGGTGCCACCCCAGCCCAGTAGTGCAGTCATTCGCTGTGATACTTCGAAAGCACCACCAGAACCCTGAGATACCATGGCCTGTGACATCAGGTTGTGGGGTTGGTTGAAGTGACCATTTTCCCTTCAAATAACACGGGAAATTAACAGTTTGAACCCAAGAATGTAGCTTTTCGGAAGAATTTCCTTTTCAATTATGTGATATTTAGTTTCCATGTTCAATTTCCAGGGTGTACCTGAAACATGTGGTTGATTTGCTTGGAACAAGTTCTCCAATGATGTATCTTGTGAAATTCATTGTCAGATTAGAAACAAAAAACATACCACGTATGGACTGGTCAAGTCAAGAAAGAATATGATTGGGTAGAATCGATCCCACTATGACTATGATCACTCTTTTTTTTCATAGATGTGATGGGCTTGAACACCTCCAGCTTGATACACTGAAACCATGAGGTGGAAACATCATACACCTACAAGAACCCACCTACAAAGGTGGAAAAAACAATGGCATAACACACACCACTGCTTTTGCTCCGGGTGCATCTGAATTGATTTCCAGTATGGACTGATCTGTCACTACACCGACTGACAGGTCTTTCAACAAACGCCAGGTACAGAAAGATACAAGAAACTTAGAACTGCCAAGGTCTTTTGGACTTGATTTTAAACGAAACAGTCAATAAGTCGACATGTGTCATTCTTCCATGTCCATCTAAAAGCATCACAACTTTCACTCAGCACGATTGCAAATGTTGAGAGTTGCAATGATTCAGGTGGATATGGAAACATGCTAAAAATTGTCAACTTCTTCGTGATATTTTTGTTTAATCTCCCACCCTTCTTTCCCAAATAAAAAATGTATGAACCACCAACAACAACAACAACAACAACAACCACCCCAACCGGTTCAATTTCTTAGTATCGCCCCGGGGAAGGGGTAAACGCCTCGGCCCATTTGGGATTCAACAACTTCGTGCGGTATTCCATGCGCAAGACGGAGTCCAACTTTCCTCTGGACGGTTTTGATTCGTGAACCACGAGTCAAACAAAAATTCGGTTTTAGGAGACTTTCCATGGAAATGATGGTGTTTTTGTTTTGAGGACTGGATCCTGAAAAAAAGAATAGTTGAATGAAATAATCTCCACAAAACTGGGAAGGATTTCATTTCGTATATATACACCCTAAACAACTAAAGGGGCCTATTTTTTTCGCTGCTCATGTGGGAACTATTGGATGGGGAAGAATGGCCATGAATCAAGAAAGATCAGAAGTATATACAAAAAGGGGATGGCCCAAAAGAAATGAATAGAGTTTTGAAATTTGTTGACTTCCTGAAGAAACCATAAATTCTTTGAGAGAAATACATAACACGGGGGGATGGGGAGAAGACACTGATGGGGGATTGGGATTGGCATGCCGAAACATTGGATAGTGCACCTAGAACCTCTCCAATTGGAATCCAGTGTCATGTAAGATCGAAAAGATCGAGACTTCTCTTATTGTCTCAAGTATCATATTGGAAGTAACCTGAAAAAAAGGGATCTGCTGAAAGAATTCATTCTCTCCGAGCTCCTGGTATCTTAAAAGTTTGAGTCGTAAAACTGTGTCATTTTTTAACGGGCTCCGCAGGTCTTCCCCATCTTCTCTTAGGTCAACCTCATGGCCCCTGATTCAAATGATATCTCACAGGCGAATATGGTGAACCGTATCTATCCAGGGCTGACTTGCTTCCCCATCATGCCACCTTATCTAACCTGCACCTGACAAGATTTTCTCCAAAGAAATCAAGTCAACTTTGTTTCATGAGATCAGCCAGGAAGTGACTACCGTATAAATTGACAGCACCATCATCCCATATGACTTGGACCTTAAAGAAAAACAAGATGTAGGTGAAAACAACTGAAACTTCCAACGTCATGATCCGGCTTGGGGGGTTTCTCGTCCAAGAAGTTTGACTATTCAGCTAGGTACCAACATCTATCTCCAATCGATTCGTTTTTTAACCCTGCTTTAATTAGCCTTCTACACAATCTGGTGAGTAATTGCTGATGACTAGGGACCGTATTACATACTATGCAGTAATACCTTTCAATCCAACTGCAACGAAGTTGCGAAGTGATGTCTTCCCAACCGAGACTCTGATGACACAAAGGTGTAATAGTGACATACATACTGTATGATTTTTGTTTGTACGTTTTCAGTATACATGTATATACATGTCGATTTCTATGCAGCTTTACCAACTTGAGAAGATGTGATATAAGGTGGATTTAAAGAGGAAATCATCACTTGGTGTTATTGGTTTCAGTCCCAATCGACTGGATCAAAAAGGATAGACCAAATCACGACTGGATACATCCAGTCCACTCCGCATCGATACGTCCCCTCAAATTGGATTAAAATCCTCCCCAACTGAAAACTTCCCAAAATCATCCCATCCGAACTTCACTTCTCCGATCGTTTTGCTCAAGAAACTGGGTCTCACCTCTTTTTGCGTGGTGTCCAAAACCAATGCCTGGACTTGTCGTTTCTGCAAGTCACCTGGAGGATGTGGGGAAATGAACAAATGGTGTCGTAAGTAACGAAACGCTCTACATGGATGTACATGGCTTGTGCGTAGCAACAAGATGTCTAAGTTGCATTGTTCATTGTCACCATCTTGAATACAAAGGGTGAATCTCAGATTTGTAGCTGTCGTTTCTTGTTTACCATATTCATACTCCCAAAGTAATGTGGACTCATATTTGACACTTACTGTCTATTGTTTTTGGTCTCAATACCTGTTTCATTGGAGCTTCCCCCGACTGCAGTCCAGTGACTCATGCGCCTTACCATGGCACCTGAATTTGCATAGTACTCCTGAAGGGGTCAAATTTACGTGACACAAAGAGAAACATGTACATGAAGAATTCAGACTTTCAGTTTGCTTCAACAAAGATCGCGAAAAACCATGACGTCTGGTTGATCAACCCAAATTGCATCATATTTGTGGTACCTATTGACCATGGCCACTTGGTGTCCTGGATATCGGTGAGGCCATATTCCACCGAGTCGGTTAATTGCAGCAAAGAACCAGAAGTGCTCAACAACTTGTCCAAGACCTGACAAAAGATATGCAAACTGTTGGTGTTTATACATCCCCAAAGTTTAACGGCTGGAATCTGAAAATGATGTTTTTTGGAAAAGGAATCTGATTTTTGTTTGGCGGATTTTCACAAAAACCATGTTAAACTTCAGGGGTCAGTAGTTGTTATTCATGTTGGTGTTGAAATCTATTTTGTAGCCAAACTCTAGCTCGTCGGTGAAGCTGAGAGTCGTGAAACTAGCTCTACAAATGATGTTTGGCAAACATTCGGAAACCATCGGAGTTAGCTCCTATGAAGAAAGCTTTGTCAAAACAAAACTCTGAGACCTTCTTCCCCTTTGGTTTCTTGTTGATATCTTTCTTGAAGCACACGGACGCTGCGGTTTGTACGAGCAAAGACTGAAACTATCTCAAATTCTGTAAGAGGGGTGAGTTAGAACCTCGTCTTTCATGGTGAAATGGTATAACACTTCCCATATGTACATGGGGAATCGATCGCCTCGGATGAGTGCAGCCGGTCATCTTCTCCAACACTGCAAGGTGGGGTGTACGTTGCAGGATATTAAATTATCAAACAAAAAAAATATATGTACATATTGATGAGAAAAAAAGGATATCTAAAAAAACAACATCTTATGTTAACCGCCTCAAGCTGTGAGCCCCAAGTAGATTTAAACCAGAAGAAACTCGACTTGATATACAAATATTACTTCCCCCGAAAACCAACACATCCTCTGAACAATGATGGGTTGGAAGATGATTTCCCTTTTGAGAATGCTTCCATTAGAAAGGCGGAGAAAACCCCTTCATTTTCGACCCGGGAGCCCGCACCTGCGTGCGCTGCACGCCTTTCTGCGTGCGACCAAAGGCAAAAGCATTACGTGACGCCCAGGTTTCGCCCAGCTCCTTGGGAAGGACTCGGACCGCGTCTTCGGCTCCATTGCACCCTGGTTTTCTTGGAAATTTTAATCTGGGATACTTCATGTCTAGATCTTTTAGGTACCAAACTTTTAGGATTTCAACCTGACCTGAAATTTCAGATGGAAAAGATGTAAAAAACATGTGCTATGCTTTGAATTTGGATCATTTATTGAATCTGAAGTTCGCCAGAAAAACACACAGATTATTTTGCCATTTTTTGGTGAGTCATGGATTCTTGACACCCATGGAAAATACCCAAAACCACCATCTTTTTTGAATGTTTTTCTTGGATCTAAATCACTTGCTTGAGATTCTGCTATTAGTAGCCATTTCGATGGAATGAGGACACTTTGGAGTCTTTGAAGTTTTGTAACACGCCAAGAAACACTGTCAAAGTGCATGATAACATTTTTTTGAGATTGGACCAATTTGGTGTAGAAACACATGAAACAACCTGTCAAAAATCAGTTGGACATGTGAAACGTGTTGCAAAAAACCATACCAATGGATTCTCGAGATACTTGTATGTGCACTTGTATCCACTCTCTGAAGATACAGCAAGATGTCGGGGACCCCCATCCTCGTCACGCTCCCAGTTGCCTGCCACAACACGTTCGTTCCTGGCTGTGCCATTGGTGGAGGTCAGTGAAGGACCGAAGGTGGTGTAGGGATAATCCTGAATCATAAACCCAAGAATCCTGCATGTAATGAGAGGAAGAATAACACACCCCCTCAATAGAGTGCAATGTTTTTAAGTCCATCATTTTTGAGTATTGGCTCCATTTTCCCATAGTTTCCTTAGTAGAGGGTGCCATCTCAAAAAATAGCTTCCCTCCAATTCATCGAACCTCATTTGAATGAATTCGAGACACTGACAACAAAAAATCCTGAAGCTCAACCTGATTGTTTTTGACTCATGACCACTACATACTGTTGAGGGAAGAAATCCCAAACAACCACCTGGGATGTATAAAACCCTGTAAATAATGGAGAAACTACCAACCTCAACTGGTTAGCAGGATTTTGTCCATCAACAGTAGTTCCCTTTCAAAGGCAGCAAGAATGCTTGCCTCAGATCTCATCCAGAAGATTCCAGAAGGTATCCACTAGAAACGCTCATAGTTCACTATTAGTCAATCAGGTGAAACGTGTCATTAGGTCTACATCATTCTCTACTGGCGATATGTGGGAAGCCATGTTAAGCACTTTGTTCGTTAATGCATGGATGTTTTTTCAAGAAACCCTCGCCCTGTACATACATGGCAGGTTTGAAGTCAACCAAATCTGAAAAAAACAAATATTGACATGTTTGCACTGGATCTATAAATTCAATTTCGGCGTGTGCTCATCTATTTCTTTCAATGTTGCACCTATCATGTCGCAGCAGTCACATCTTCTCCGGGCATCCTGCACATTTCCACAGTTTCTCCGAGTGATATTCCCAGAACACTACTCATAAGTCTGCTATCCAATCATGGCAACCAGTAGGTTGCATGCATCCTGGCATATTCTGGCCAATAGGACAAGGATACGAAAGGATACCTTTACACCCCCCAAAGTTTAACATGGAACCTGAAAATGATGGTTTCCAAGAGGAACTTCCTTTTCTGGGGACTTCTTTTCAGGTTCCATGTTAAACTTCAGGGGTGTATGCTGAAATTTGTTGTACCAAAGCCAAGGGTCACCAATGAACCAAATTCTCCAGCAGCATTGGAGAAGATCCGGGACCTCTAATCGGCCACGGGTGGGACGTCCAACGTTTGTGGCATGGCTGGAGATCCCAAAAAACTTGGGGAAACAGTGGTACTTTTGGCTAATGAGTCAGTGACTAAGGCGAGTGAATTATACCAATCTGGTGCACCAATTATTACGCCCAAAAAAGGCTTGGAATGGTGTTGAAGATCTGGCGGCGGAAGTTTTCGACCAAGTCAGCATGGTAATAAGATTGGAAATGGAGACATCCTTGAAGGAACGTTCAAGGGATTACCTATCAAAGATGACTGATAAATCTTTACATTCAAAACTAAATTATTCAGGCCATCTTGGGAGGAGTCGAGTTTGCACCAGCAACTTTTTTTCGGGTTCATCCCGGCAATTGCAGAAGATGTCCAACGAGCGGCAGGGCAGCTTCTTCATCTTCCTTCTCCTCTAACAGTTCCTCAGCGAAACAGCTCAAAACCAATCAGCTAGATGCTGGTGATTAGGCACGTTACCACGTGGTGCTCAAGAGATGAAATAATTTGAATCACCTTGTAAATAGTGTATAACTAGTGAACTCTTACTTCACCCGACAGAGCCAAACTCTCTAAGACGTTGCCGAGGTTTGCCAAGAAATGCGATGAAGATTCAACAAGCATGTTTGACACGGTCTTTTCTTGTCAGTGATTTGCTGCTTTACCCAGCATATCCCGACTGTTCCTATTGAGGGGGGGAATACGTTTTCGGTACCAAACAGGGTCACTTCCCAGAGAAGTGTCTCTTCTCAATGTCGTGCCCCCGTGCCACATTTCAAACTCAGCTGCTCTTCATCCATCCCACATGCTATCATCCCAGATTGATGATTCGCCGCAAAAAAGAGTTTGACTATGTTTGACTGTGTTGAGCAAGCACTATGTTCCATGTCTCCATTGTATAGCATCAACTCATACTATTTCATCTCAGGGCAAAATTTTGGATCCCATGGCCCCAAAAAAACTTGCTTCCACCAATCGTTATCTGTTGGATTGGTCAATTTTGTTGCTTTGCGTCTATCCCTCTATCCCCAGTATAAACGAAGATTCGATATCATTCCCATATCTACCGTACCGACCCGGGCGCCTGTGAAGACACTCTATTGATATGCTGTGGACACCAACAATCATAAAGACATAGCCATATTCACCGTAAGCATCAACAACCACGGCGACTGCGACAAAAACGAGGAGGACAACGAAAAAGAATGACTACGAGCACGACCACCACCACCACCACCACCACCACCACCACCACCAACAACAACAACAACAACAACAACAACAACAACAACAACAACATTCCACCGCCTCTTTCAACGGCCCAGTTTCCAGGTAATGTTTCCGTACAAAATTCATCTCCAACGGCTCTTCCAGTTTGGCTGCACGCTGCAAGGCATCATCCAAAAGCTCCACCACGTTGGCGAAGGAGTCGCGAAAGATGCCACCTTCTGGTGATTTCGTTTCTTCCAAAGTTTTCCCAGGAGCTTGTCAAAAAGAAAATAAGAACGCAACAGTGGTGAGGGAATTTGGTTGAAAACATGCTTGGGTTGGTTTGTCCATTGAAGTTACAAGTGTCATCAACGAACAAGTGACTTTAAACAAATCAATTATTTGAGCTTGGCTACGTCGAGCACAACAAGTTAGAAGAGAAAACACTCTTCAAAAAAATGCAAACACACACCTTCAAATACAAAGAATAGCTTAATGAACTAGAATCTGTGTATAAACACAACACAAAAATTAATCAACCATTGACCATTTTACAAGTTTTTTTGTTGAAAAGACCTTTAAGTCCACCTTCCTCCCTTGTGTGCTCTACCCTTCTTCTTGCGCCGTTTTTTCTGAACTCAAGGGACTCAAGGAACAGAGCGCATCGACCCGCGGTCGTCCCAACTCTTCCAAAGGAATCAGATCCTATCAGGGGAACCCGCGATCAAAAGCTGTATGTATGATTGTGAACCATGAATCCATGAAATTCTCATTGTTTTTCTTTTGATCCTTATTATCCTTGGCTTTTTATATAATCCCTCTATAACTGGGTTTTGGGCACCCCTATACAACCCAACCAACCAGTGTTTTTTTCGTCACTGCTCAAATGTCCCCATTTTGTTGGCTGGGATGTCAAACAAAAAATCGACTTGTCGTTGTATTGTCATCAAATATGTGGGTGTTTCCAAAAATAGGGTTTTTTCACCCAAAATGGATGGTTTATAAGGGCACACCCTATTAAAATGGATGATTTGGGGGGAAAACCCGCTATTTTTGGAAACACCCATGTAGTCTTTGTTAACTGAATGCATATCAAAGGTCAGGCGCGGAATTTGACTCCACTTCAAGAGATGTGACAAGAACCATTGATGCAAATATTTGCCATTCTAGGGTGCAAACGTTGAAACAACCGCAGCAATACATCTAACTTCAATACCTTTACAGTAAATGTATATAGAGCTAAGTTTGATGCAGAACAGAACTTGTATATAATGTAGCGAAATATATACTTTCTTTTGTCAAAAACATGACTAAGCATTGGCCAAGTGCCATTCGAGCCTGTACTGGCACCCTTATATAAACCTTTGAAATTCCAAATCAAAGCCTACCCATCTTCGAAACATATCATCTCTGCTAGTCTAACAGAATAGCAAATCCACTATGAATGTCAAAATAACCCATAGGATCCATGTATGGTATATATATATATATGGTATAAACATATACCTACCTACATCTACCATAAGAATCAACCATCCATGTAGGTAAATATAGCAAAAATGGATCCTATGGGCCATTGTAAACTTGTTGCAAGATGAGAATTTGAAACCAGCTACCTAAAACTCACATTAGGACCTGAAAATAACCCCCTAGAAAAGGAGATTCTTATTGGAAACCATCATTTTTAGGGGCCATCATGTTAGTTTTAGGGGGGTTCAAATAGGTACAGGTTCCTTTCCGACCCATCCATTTGGCCAAGCATCGTAGCGCGCCACACGGCCTGTTCCCTCAGTGATAGGACGAGCACCGATAAGGCCCAAGACCACCGCCACCGACTCGCCACGGGTCTTGATGGCCTGCTATTTTTGCTCCATCTCCGGTGGGTTACCTTTAAAAGGTGGGTAAAAAATTGCACATGGGTGTTTCCAAAAATAGGGGTACCCCAAAATGGATGGTTTATAATGGAAAAACCTATTAAAATGGATGATTTGGGGGTACCCCTATTTTCGGAAACATCCACATGTTACCCTTAAAAGATGCCATGTTTGTCGAAATGTGCTTGATGGTTTGAAAAATGATCCTCGGATTTCTGATTCTTACCCTAAATGGCAATATGCAATTTGTACAAAACGGGAAGACCTGTGTCTAGAGTGGTCTATCTTTTTGTGGGAAAAAAAAGACAAAACATCAATCTACAAATATGGACTATTATAACTTCTAGCAACTATATATCACAACAATAATCACTTCTGAATCATCCGAGAATGGCTGCAACATGCAAATTCAACCTTCCCCGCCGATATAATTCAAAAGTAGTAAGCATGAAGTTGCCAGCGAAAAGATCTGTCATGCTTCGAATCAGAAGCTTCGCCCTATTGGCAAATGGATAGAACCAAGACTCAAAGCGGGAGGTGCTTGTGTTGAAGCTTTTGTTCCACTAAGGGATTAAGGTTTACGACGAAGGACATGGAGGGGGGGGGCTTTGGGACTAATTCACTCTTTCGCAGGGGACACCACCCAACATGTTGAAGACTTACATGCGATGTTTCTTGGATCTCTTCAGATTCGCCATCACAAATACTTAGAAGCTTGTCCATGTATCCATCATGATTCAATACAAACAATAATCTCATCCGCTCATACGCCAAAGCCACCACCACTATCAGCATCATCATCGCAATCATCATCACCATCACCACCGTCGTCATCATCATCATCATCATCGCCTTCACCAATGTTCCGAGAACTTTCCAAATACAGATCCGTTTTATCGCGAGTTGTCGGAGCCTCTAATCCCCACAGATTCACCGCAATGGTTTCCTCAAAAGGAGATGAAAGGAAATCTGACAATATGAAGGAATATCATCGTTTCATTTCACGAGCACCACAGTCATCAAATCATGAAGTATACCCTACTAAAGCGAGGGAAAGTTCATATTGGAAATAGCTCAAGAACTAGGCGCACATATGGGTATAAAGATGTATAATGTGTGTGTTGTATACTGTAACTGTGCTGATCTTATTTTCATATACAATGCTAAATCGCAGCACTTGAGCAGCTGCAACAAAAATTGAAGCCTAAAGAGCTAGAAACTGGCCTTTTCTATGTTTCTCACGTTGTGGTCATCAATAATCATCATCATTGTCGCAAATGTGGTGGTGATATTGAGTGGTGATCATGATGATGATGATGATTATTATTATTATTATTATTATTATCATTATCATTATTATCATCATCAATATTATCATTATGATGGTGGTGATGATGATGCTAATGAAAATGAAAACGATCAAGATGATAATAATGATGAGGTTGATGATGAGGATGATGACTATAGTCACGATGCTGATAGCAATTAAGATGTTGATGTTGATGCTCATCGTTTCGAAAACACCTGCGTCATTGGAATAAAACACCTTTGAGTTCGGCTCTTTGCTGCCAAAGGAGCTGGAAAAGCTCCGTCATGATCGGCTTGATACCTAAGAAAGCGAAGTAGTACCACCAACGGACTAAAACTGGAAACGGATCCTCCGGAACGGTTTGAATTGTTCAATAAACCCAAAAAGCATAGAATAGCCAAAGATCTCCAAAAATGAAGCTTTCAGCATACTTGGGTCGTACCAAGCATGAAAACTTGACAATAATATGAGTTTGCAATTACAATCCAACTACATTGACTCTTGATGATGAACTTGATCATCACAAAGACATCCCGCGGCCCGAATCCAATTGTTGGACCATCATTTTGACTAACCAAGTATATCCATCAGTTCACTCTTTTTGCAGCCCCAATCTTTCATCTTGCATTTGGGTTTCATGTTCACGTGACATGTACCTGTTTAGATTTTGACTTAAATATGAGACGATGATCCATTTGGTCATACATCTAGGAGAGTGTAGATGTCTGGTTCCACACCTGTGACTTGTCAAATCATAGAGATCTACTGAATCTATTAAACTCCCGAGAGCAAATCACAGTTAAGTACACAGAGTCTTTTATCGTTTCAGATCATTTATGGCAATAGATGTTCCCCCCCACTCATGTTGAAATTTTTAATGAGCCTTGATACAGGATTACAACACCCTGTTGGCCGCTCACACGGCACTCAGAGCTTTTCAGGTTGGGGAAAGTTTTCGTGTGTCTTGGGGCTGGAAACGCCAACCCAAGGAACCCCCTTGATGGTATCAACCCATCTGAAAATGTCCCATCAAATCACCCTCTATTCGCATCTTTCGCGATATCTGAGAAGTTGCACGTGGAACTTGAAGCCAGTGGCTCCGTATATGCTACACGTCGAATCCACCGACTCCGTTTCCCATGTTTTGGTCCCCAGGTACTGTTCAATGGATCTCTGCGCTGCTTTCACACCACGTTTCAAAGCTGTTGCACCTGGGGTTATTGTGTCAACAATCCTGGGAGATCTTAAAGGTCCATGACTAAATGAACCATCAACTTCTAAACTGAGCATACCTCCTTCCGAGATTCTAGGGAATCACTAGCATACTAAGGGTGACCTCCAAGTAAAATCATGGCAGTTTCCTAAACGGATTGGATGCCCCGAAAACGAGCTGTTGTTTCATTCGCAAGTTTATGATTTCAAAAATAAAAAACTCCTAAACTTCGATGGTAAAAAACTGCATGAGGTGCTTAAAAATGACAACTGTTGGACAATCGTTTTTGGAAGGGGTCTCTTACGGCAGTTTGGCCAGTGAGTTTCACATCAACAACTTCCGTATACCTCCAAAGTCGAAGGTTTATGGGGAAACCGCGGTGGCCCGCAGCATGGCCACAATGAAACGTCGAGACATGTCGTTTAGCACCTGTCTTCTTATAAGATGTCAATGCATCTGTAATTCACTGCTTGTTGTTGTCGTTGTTGTCTTTTATCAGCGATTTTTTAAACACACAAAAAAGAAACAACTTCTGAAAACACACCCTCTTGCGGTTTCCGCGTTGACCCCTTTTGAAATGTGACACCAGCCGACACCTTGAAAAAGGTCTCCTTCCAACATGAACAACTCCCAGTCAACCGGTTGGGTATGTCTCATGGTCTCAAATATTCCAAACAATGCTTAGCACTGATTACGGATACCTTTCCCAACCTTGCAAATTGAATGTTAACTGGACTCTTCACATACCTCAACGACCAAGAGGCTCCTAGCATTTTTGGAGAAAGGTTGCTAAATGATGGAGCAATTCCCAATTATCTGATCTTGATTATAATTTCGCCATGATTGACCGGAACTGGTCGCTCCACAAAAACTTGCCATGACCATTGATGGACTGAAACCTTTCTGTCAGTTTCTTTTGGGGTACACCACCTACCTCTATGCAACATAGGGTTGCCATGGGTTGCCTTTCCCCAGGTACAAGCAAAAAACCCATCAAAGGCAAGAGCTTTTTCCGGTGCAAAGGGATGCATTTTTGGCTTCCTAGGCTTAGTAATTTGGTAATGTATGATTCATTTGACCGTTCGCGGGGGTGTCAATTGAACCCAGGCACTAGGTATGCGGAAGGGGTCCAACGCGTGGATGTTCCTGGAAACAGCCGGAGTTACAACGCTGTTTTTTTTTTTTTTTGAATTTTTCATCTTTAAAGTCTTTAGGGAATCCATATAGGGGCCCTCAGGATAAAGAGACTCACTTAGTTTGTGCGTTTCACTCCTCTGTCGTGCTGTTAAAGTGTGAAACAACTACCCTTTATGAGTTTGAATTTTTTGGGACTTAGATCAGATCTGCAAATTGTCAACTCAAATAGCTTAAACATGACAAGTTTGATTTCTTCACCCGTCTGAAAAGGATTGTCATTGAAGGACAAGGACTTGCGGAAAATTTGCAAAACACCAAACCCTTGACCAACGAATAATTTACCATTGTTTGCTCAGCAATTTTGATTTTTGCAAGCCTAAACATGTGGGCATAACACTGAGACCAGCGCAGCTCCTATGGTAGCTGTTGGACGAGTAAAGGCTTGAGATGATTTGGTTGTCCACAAATCAAGGATTGAGTGACAGAGTGCAGTAGGTATCGGATGGTACGTGGGTATTCCCCAGTCAGTATGTCAGTGGTAACACAATAATTGTTCAAAAGAAAAGTATCTACCAAGTCTTCCCACTTGCACAATCATATGTCGGTATTTTGCAGGTCCACAGAACATTTCTGGAACAAAAAACTCACGTCTTTGTAGGATGTAGCAACTTGCACTGATAGCTGAAAAACCATTCCTCAAGGCCTCACGCCCCAAAATACCAAACTATTCCAAGTATCTTGACACATCTTGACACCCCAACCGTTAAATTCCCCCGCAAAAAAAAGAAAACCAAAGAACTGACCCCCCTGAAAACTAACATAGCAATGGAAAATCCACCATTTGAAGATGTATTTCCTATTGAACATGGGGATTTTCCAATGTTATGTTAGTTTTCAAGGGGTGTAGGGTCTCCCTGATTTCGTTTCGTTTCGTTTCCTCCCATTTTCGGCACGAAACTAAACACCGAAAAGAACCTCCCCACCTCCCCGTCGGCAAAACGTTTTTTCCATCACGAAGAAGGTCACCTCCGGGAGCCGGTAGAACCTCCAAGTTGGTGGTTGATTGCTTTCAGTTGGTTGGTGGTTGGTGGTTGGTGGTTGGTGTTTGTTTTCTGAACATCAATTTTTTTATTTGCAAAAAACAACACATCCTGTTGATCCCCAATTGAACATGAATCTACGATTTTAAACAAAAGTGGTTCTGCATATCTGATATCCAATGTAAACAAAGGTTTAAACAAAAACAGGTTTTGCTTCCACGCTTGACCAAATATGACCTCAAATGACCTCAAGTGAAGGGCCGAAAACAGTCAACCAATTCAAATTCATGGGGAGACAAAAAAACCTTGAACCGCATCTTTCTGCTGAGACATGAGCCGGAGAGACGTACGGGGTTGGGGATCCAGGCGACGAAAGCCGAAAGCCGAAAGCCGAAAGCCGAAAGCGGAAGTTGTACAGACGAAGCAAGAAGCCGGAAGCCGGAAGCCGAAAGACGAAAACCGAAAGCCGCAAGCAGAAGGCCAAAAGCCGAAAGCCGAAAACCGAAAGCCGAATACCGAAAGCCGAACACCGAAGCAATGTGTGAAGTATGCACCAAAGCAGTCATACTGCGTAGCACTTTGAACACGAGTTACATCACAGGTTTGGACATGTGTGAAGCGTGTACCGAATTCCATCCCCTTTGGCCCCCTATGCGGAAACCGAAAGCCGAAAGCGAGACGAAACCGGAGGGCGAAAGCCGAAAGCCGGAAACCGAAAGCCGAAAGCCGAAACCGAAAGCCGAAAGCCTAAAACCGAAAGCCGAAAGCGAGAGGAATCCGAGTCCGAGCGAGTCTCTGCGGATCGGAACTCTTTCTGCTTGTGTCAACAGTTATTACCTCATACTAAGGAGCCAAGGTGTTTTTACATCTTTTTTAACTTTTAACCAACCAATCTGCAAAAAACCCTGAACCCTATGCGAAATCAATCATTTCATTGTATCCGCTGCAAAACCGAGGCACATATTCTCCATTCAAGGCCCGCAACATCCCTGGACAGACTAGGAAAGGCACGCATCCTATAGCAACGGTAATTGCTTGAAGTCGGGTTCTAAAGTAGATTTGACGCTCCCTCAAACTACTTACCAATATCCAACCAGACTGGAAAATGCTTCACATAACAGTTCTGGGAAATGACTGCCAGAAATCGGATTCTGACTCTCTCTCTCTCTCTCTCTATGTATAGATCCCAATGACAACACGTACGTAATATCGCATTACACATACCAATGGCCTAGGGTCCAAGACCTTTGATCATCCAACCTCTGACTCAAAACCTCCCTTGACCAAACATCTCGAATCACTGGGTATATCAATTGGGTGTATGCACCATGGGCGTTGCTGCTACACAACCACGCTCCAAACAGATTGGTGCATTCCGACCCCTTATCAAGCACTTCTGTGGCACGTATTTCATCTGAAGTACATAGATGCTGAATCTACAGCAAGATTTACACTTCGCCCACATGGTCCATCGAAACAACTTCCCCCGCCTGACATTTCCTCCACGTTCCGGTTGAGCAGTTCTCTAATCTCTTGCGCCTCTTTGACACTTTGACGTACCCTGGGCAACGGATGCCGGGGGAGCAACCCCATGGCGGCCGATGCGACCCTTATCTTAAGTGCTTGAGAGCCTCAAGGCAAGAGACATTCGATTTCTATATGGTGACATGGTGATCGAAGCCAAATCCAAAGATTCTGTAGATATACGCAAGCTTTACTGCTTGAGATCTATGAGAACATATAATATGTTTATGATATATAATCATCAGAACAATCCAGGAACATCTCACCAACGCGAACAACTTGAACCCCGGAAACAGTCGAGACTTCTTGCTCACTGCTTTCTTCGTCAGGCCACCCATCGTCATCACGGCCCACCCGGACACACTCAGCGACGACCTCCCGTTCTGGGGCATTTCGCGCCAATGTCTCCTTAGGCACAGACGAAGGAAGGGGTGTTCGAACGGGAGGTACCTACCATGGGACTAAAAAATCAAAAGGTACACATTTACCTCCTATAGTTAAACTAGGGACAATGGATCTACAGCAAGATACTATAGTAACTACTCATACGGCACAAGTGAGTGTGAGGCATTGACCTTCTGGATAAGGATATTTCTCAACCGTTCAAGCTACCAGTGCTCAGAAAATCAGGTTTGGGATAGTGGTTTATCATCCTTCCCGAATGATGAACAGGGTTAACAGAGTCGTCCATTGATGAATTGTTTGCTTGTTGAATGTACCCATACCCATGCTAGAGTGTGACATAGATCAAAACTATTTCCAAATCATCTCTTAAGTAAATCCTGACAGAAGAGTTGTAATGTTTGAATTTGAAGCTTTAACTTGTCAGACTAAGATTCAGAATGGGCTCTGGCTTGGTGAATTTTTGTTAGGAGATGAGGTGACATGTAAAAGGACATGATTTCAGAAGGGTTTCTGCTCAGGACCTTAGGACAACTTGATCCTAGAATGAAACAAACTCAATGGGTATAGATAATAGGAGAAATGATGTCATATTCACTAAGCAACTGATCATCCTCCAATCTCGCATAGGCTTTCAAAGAAGGACAAACTAAGTCTGTGTCCTTTGTTTGTAAATGCTTTAGCTGCACTCACCTCCAGATTTGACCGAATGGTACGGGCCCCAGTGAAGATGAGGGAAGCAACCAAATGACACTTCCTTGATTTGGAGACCTGCAGCAGTATGTTCATCCGAATCCTCGATTTTGCCCAAGATGCCAAGATTGGTTGGATAGATTTGAAGCATTATCTGGTTGGTGGTTTCAACCCCTTTGAACCAGATTGGTCAAATTGGAAATCTTCCCCAGGTAGGGGTGAAAATCAAAAATATTTGAAACCACCACCTAGTTATCTTTATGCCAATTTCACTCCCTTTCAACTCCACTCCAGATTCGCCAACCTTTGCAAAACCCAAGGGTCAATGACACCCTCAGGCAGTCTGGAACCTCCCGTGTCTTCCAAGCAACCCATTAAGTAACCTCCGGAGCGTTTCAGGAGCGGTTTCCTTTCCATCCTTTTGGACGGGAAAACTGGTAACTTTTCTTACCTCACCCAGGAAATACCATTGATTATTTAAGAAGATTGGAAGAGTTCAAAGGAAATCACCAAGTTATGTGGCCTTGTGAAATTAATACCCAATTGGTACTAATGATGAAGGGATCTTCATCTGAGCAAAATTTCACAGAGTTGCAGAGCGGGAAAATTCCATGACCTGATAAAACAGGAAGGCATCACGCAGGTTGGTGAAGACGGCACGGTTCAAATTGAAATGAAGAGAAAACCAACAAACCAACCCGGGGGTCGTCTACTACCGAATCTCCAGTGGCACATCCTGTCAAAAAGGATACAAGCTATAAAATTAAGCAGTGGGGTAGTCGTCATCCGAACTGGTGAAGGGTATTTCTAGTTGGTGGTTTCAACCCAATTCAAAAATATTAGTCGAAATGGGAATCGTCCCCAAGTAGAGGTGAACACGACAAATACTTGAACAACAATCTAGATTTTCAATATTTGCTGTCCTAGAAGGATTCCCTTATTGTATATATGATTATCACATCTTCGTCAGCGTTGCTCAAATGCCGTAGGTTCTTCCCAAATGCCTCCCCCAAGAGTCAATCAGCCAAACCCAAACGGGGATCAACAAAAATGCTAAGCTAAGCCTAGCGCTCGCAGACACTTTCCACAAGCCTACAGATTACGACGCCTCTGTAGATACACCTTCCCTCTCCTTTGGTTCATCCTTGTTCCAAAGACATATGATATGTACATACATTTGATAAGACACAATATGATAATATATATGTAAATATATATATATATAAGTGAAATAATGTGACCAAAAATCCCTATGTTCATCCTTGCTACCAAGCAAAACCTGTTTAGCCACCATCCCGCAGGGTTTGTTTGTTTTTTTCCTGCCTTTCATCTCGCTGCTGGAGGGTTTTTCCCCCAAGGTATGGAGACCTTCGGAGAAGAGCGAGGCTTCTAACTCGGCCAAATAGCCACCTCATTGGCCCAGAGACTCACAACTTTTCCACATTTTCTTGGTGGTGGTTTCAACCCATTTGAACAATATTAGTCAAATTGGATCATTTCCCCAGGGATGGGGATGAAAATAAAAAATATTTGAAACCACCACCTAGTTTTCTTGGTGGTTTCAAAAAACCAATCCAATCCGAAAAATATTAGGTCGAAATGGGAATCTGTCTTCTCTAGGGGTGGAAGATAGAAAATATTGGAAGTCACCACCTAGATTTTCTTCTCAATTTGTGGAAGATCAAGGGAAATTTAGATACTTCTTTTAAAGACCAGTCCCTTCAAGTACCCATCCAGGAATGGTGAAGTTCTATTTTTGACGAGCACAAGTAAAAAAACAGCACAAGCGGCCGTTGTGTCCTATTCTGAAGTTGCCAAATCGGGCAAGTTTTTCCAAAGAACATTTGAACAAGCCAGAGTTGATGACCTTCTGCAGCATGTCACTTCAACAGGTAGAATGCAAAACATTCATGGCCTGTGGATACCTTCTGTTGCACCCCAAGACCAAGGTTTCTTGTGGAGTTTTCCAATGGCATCTCGGACCAGCAAATTGGAAATAGCTGTATTTTGCCCGAGGCTAGCAGGCCTTCAAGCTATTGTTGGACAAGTACACCAAGAATCTGTTGTGGATTGGGATGGTTTCTTAGTTGAGAAGTGAATAGTCAGGTTTGATGGTGAATCAAGTCTTTGAGAAAAAAGACCACTGCCCCCCAACTATCGTCATAACCTCTATGATCCTCATCGTCTCGGAAACACATACCTTGCAAAACAAACAAAGCTGTCAAAACTAAATCCACCGCCGAAAAATGGTGAACTCGATTGAAAAAAAACAACAACACAAAAAAGAGGCGATTGAAACATACTCCCATACTTCAAATCATTTGAACATCTTAGTAGTTGTTGCACAACCAACATTACATCCACTATTAGAGCTCCTTATCCGGGAGGTATGTACGCATGCCCTGGCACCAGTTAGCCCCGAGGCACGGAGCTTCGCTGCATACTCCTTGAAGGCCGCTGCATCGAAGGCTGCCGCTGCTGCCGCGGCGGCGGCATCGGGGTCGTCACCGGCGTGCCCGGCGGCCTGGATAAACAACATACAGCTTGGGAGGTTGTATTTTAGATGATATGATGCTCCCCAAAAAGGGGTTAGACATATTTTTAGATACATAGTGACACATGATTTAATGCTGCAAAGATGTGCAAATCCTTGGTCATAGTTCTCGCTGAAAGAAACCATTCAACAGATCCAATGAATATAAAAATTGGAAATACGTTCGCACAGTTGGCTAAGAGTATACCTTCTTTTTGACAAATATGTGACTTTCCACTGAGCACAAGTCAGATTCTTGACGTTACTCTCATCTCCGACTGTCACCGTTTATGGATACGATACTTTGGAGTCATCGCAGTCGAATGATCAGTGAAGAAGTGTCAGGATCTATAGGCAATCTACCCTTATCACAAACATGCCAACCAAGTCTATGCCGATTCAGGTGAAGTAGACCATTTACCATGATTTACACCCCCAAAAATTAGCATACCAAAAAATGATGGTCTTAATATGTATCTCCTTGCAAATATGGCTATTTTGGGTATCTTTAGGGGGTACTAATTTAACAAGACCACACATCTTCGCCAGGTATCACGTGTTATCCAATCTGCAATGTTTCTTCCGCTCCTGTTCTCGTCCTTTCCGTTGGTCTTTGTTGCTGACTTGTCCCATTGTTCCCTACTGTTCCACAATCTGCGTCCCCAACAAAAACACACAACACAACACGAACACCTTGCTCCATTTGGGCACCTCCTGTACGTTCTTCGGTAACGGTAGATCCTTTTGAAGCCCCGCTGAAAGCACCGCCTTGCAGTGCGTTTTTTGGATGATAGCGTCCCTTCCACCATTTCAATGAAAAGGCATTCTCAGAAATAACACCGAGAAAAAACATATGGCTACAATGCTATAGTAATTTTCACTACCCTATTTATGGCCAATTGTGCAATCAATTACTGTACTTCTCGGTAATTGCCATATACTAAGCTATCTTTGACTAGTGATGGCCAATTGCAGGAACTCACCAACTGGACCCCTTGTATGACCTTGGTGTAAGGAACCATGACTCTGAGATATGGTCAAATCAATTGGGCTTGGAATGCAATAATGCAGTCGAAGGAACCTCAAATCAGCAAACATAGAATCACTAGTCAAAGAATATTCACAACTAAACAACGCAAAAGCCGTTGTTTACCTCTTTGAAACCCTGGGTTTTTACCTACCGTTGTCATCTGGATAGTGGTTCCTCCTGGAAAGTGAAACTCCATCCTCTCCTATGATCAATCCCAACGGCCTTTGCCCAAATCTGGGAGGCTGAATTTTTCAATCAGATTCCTCCGAAACAAAAACAACATCACTTGAAACATACACTCCTTGGAACTAACATAGTCCCTGAAAATGTTCGATGCCTGGAAAAGGAGATTCCTATCGGAAACCACCGTTTTTAGGGGCCATCATGTTAGTTGTAGGGAGGGTTTTCACCAAACATGTCATGCCTGAATCAAGGCGGTTTCCAGAGTTGGTTCCTTGTCAGCTCCTGGCAGGCAGTTTTTTAGCGCAAAAAGTGCTGCAAGTTCTGAAGATGGGAGGAACATTCACTTCGGTATGTTTGGTATCATGGTTAACTCTCTTTCTCAAGTCTAAAACAATCGGAAGCCGCATTTTTTTTTTGATTTTTGGTTCTTCATTTTCGGATGATTGCCCCAAACCAACAACATGTCTGAACAAAACCAGTCCATTTGGTGGCTAGATATTGTCGCAGCTTGGCTCTTTTTCCTATTGAAAAAAAACCCATATTTCACTGCTGACTGCCTCCAAAATGTGAATCCAATCGGCTGCCGCCGTCAGTGGATCAAACCAACATATCCCATAAATCGAGCGAGCGAGCGACCACATCCTTACATGGATCTAAATCGAAAAATTGGAATGCAGCAACTATCTGCAAAGGATCCTCAACACTACGAAGATTCTGAGCGAAAGTGAAACGGGATGAAATTTTGGATTTGTGGAATTACTAGAAAAAAACATCACTACAGTACAAATAAGATAATCACCACAAATCTCTTCTAAGTCCTGAAGGGTGTTCTTCGGCGGCGTTTGCTCCCATGGGTGCAGCTGCACGCAAGCGTGAAGCCGCCACCTGAAAATCGATATACGTGGCACGCAGAATTTGAGTGACCGTATCACTGTCATTTCTTAAATTGAAAAATGCTTTAGGTTGATATTGCAGTTAAGATGACTCTGATCTATCAACCTTCATAGCGCCAACACAAAGGTGGTTCAGCTTTCAGGGCAAAAAAAAATACTGTCAGCTCTCAACAATCGGTAAGCCCAAACTTGACCACTGGTGCCCCAAGAAACAAATTCAAAAAAAGAAAATCATTGTTTCTGTTTCAAATAGTCACCAAAGCCCTACCTCTTCATCCTCATTTTCTTTCCTTTCCATCAACCTTGGCAAGGGTCTCTTTTCCGGTCATCTGACTTACCTATGGTGGCATCGCCGTGGCCATCATGGAGATGGTGGAAGCCACATACGTCGTATGTTTTGACCTACAACCAACCAAACAACCTGACTTTGGCACAAGGAACCCAGGTTGACATTGTCATGATTCTGAGCCTTCCCTATGGCAATCAACATGTCAACTCTTTGTTATGCAAGCCTGATTTGGGTTTTTAATTCAAGTACTTCTTCTAAATGCAAACCACGGGGATATTCCTCCCAACCTATGTACATCCTGTAGGCCTTCGCACATTGCAGACTCAATATCCATCCCCGATAGGTCTCAAGCGCTTTCCTTCCCATCGTCATAGGTTTATATGCACAACAAACATATATTCAATCATGTACAAATATCATACACATCAGCGAATGAAGTCTTTCATCCAACTCCCAACTCCCATAGGTGGAGTTTCCCGCCCTCTGAGTCCTCCCGCTCTGACAACAAACCTCTGACTGTTTGAAGCTCCTTTGACTGAGTGACGTGTCAAAGTGGACCCTTCAATCAGCAGCAGAAAGGATGATAGATGGTATATGAAACATGATATGTAAAGATTACATTTCGAAAAAAAGATAGTGGAGAGCATTCGATGGTTCCAAATGGCACAAACCCTGGTACTACCAATTATATTACTATTATTATTATTATTATTATTATTATTACTATTACTACTACCACCGCCAGTTCAAATAGTACTACCAATACTAATACTTCGTACATGTACATCAGTGTGATGAGACCATCCCATGGGGGCAGGGGTACATGCTACGTACTGTGAATATATTTATATATAATTCAAATCTGAAGAAACCTAGGACTGCATGGGGATATAACAGTCAGTAAGGACTTTCCTTGGTAAGGTATATCAGCAGGACATGTACAGTAGACATGTCTTGCTTGATGATTTAAACGAACTGGCTGCATGATTTAGCATGCATGTATATATATATATATATACTGTCTACATGTAGCGACCGTACCTCCTCGATTTTCCACTCTCCTTGTAGAGACCTGCCCTGGCATAGGGTGGTACATTGTAAGAGACCAAGCAACCATATCCTCGCCTGATGAATGCGGAGAGCACCAGGTGGTCGAGGAACGGGTTTACGGGTTTTGAACTTCCCTAAGGATTCTCCATCTGAGTTTCAGCGAGAAACTGCTGATATAATTCATATAGTTCCATGTTTGGTTGATACAAAGAATTATTGTATTGGAAACAAACCTCAACCCAGCGCCCTTTGGCGCCTCTTGGCCAGTATGGATTCGCTGGGGTTGTTGGCGGCATACAAATACCTGCAGCACTACGAAGATGAGGCCAACTAATACCACCACCCAAAAACGTACATTTTGACAAGGAACATGTTCCAACATGTTCCAACTATAGATCGAACCACCTTCTTAGCACTAGAGGGTGAAGGGATACTACGTTATCCATAGGAATCACAGCTGGCAATATTTTGTGCCGAGAGTCACATTAGGCAAGGGACCCAACAGTTGATCAGGCCAACCTTGGTTGTCCAACCCAGCGCCTTAATCGTTATGAGTGGTACCTTTTGTACACCTCTGAAAACCGGAATGTTTGGACGTGTTTTCCGACTTCATGTCCAATTGAAACCCGGTCACCATGTCACTCAAGCACTCTTTGCTTGAAAAGGCTACCTAAAAGAATCACATGTATCTATTGCAATCTATTGCGCATGCATCTGCATCCTCAATAAACATTGTCGTGCCAACCTTTCCCAAAGAGTCTAGAGCAGCATCAATGTACCGCTGGGGGTTGTACTAAAGGCACGAGGTCGCCAGCATCAATCTTCATGAGATAAACTAGCTAAGTTTCAAGCTGCTCATTCCCTCTTGCCAAACCCCACCTTCAACAACAACACAAACAAAAACACAAATTCACACAAAAAACAACATTTGCTGCTGCCTTTTGCAATGGCTTCTGATGGTCACATAAAACCAAGTTGCAGGACTTGCTATTGCCCAAAGGCCGTCCCGGAAGCCATTCTGCCGTCCCGTGCCTTGCGAAACACAAGAACGGGAACCGAACCGGAACCAGGTCCGAAAGGTGTTGTTCCCTATGGGTTTTTATCCATCAAGTCTGGGAATTTTTCAAGATCATCCCCTGGAAATCACCAGCCACCTTCAAGTCGTGATGTGAGAATTTCTCAGAGATGTTTTGTCGACGTTGCGATCTGAAGAAATCTTATGGTCAAAGCGGAGGTCTCCGTAGTATGCCAGGATTACACTCTCTGGAACTACAGTAGTACACACCAAATGTCTCTATATACATATATAATATGTATACATGTTACAGTACATGCAGAGTCATATATAAATAGGGAGGGATACAGTGGTGTGTAGCATATCTTGGCCATCCAGATTCATGGTCCCAAAGCGGTACAGGACTCTCAATTTTCCTTCTGCCAGAGGTACATGCCAAAATGCACCACCACATCTGCTTGCAACTCCTAAACAGAAGTGATTATTGATGGAACACCAATTGACATATGCCAAAACTCTGGAGATGTGAACATTTGATGCTGAATCTCACTCTTAGTGAACCCAAAATTAACAGACACCAGCCTACGGGTCGAGGGTCTTGTACTAAAAAGTGATGACATAGAATCAATTCAATTTGAAGCTGAACCATCAATGATGGTGATCATACCACAACACCAACAACAGCTACAAGAGCAAGAAGAATAGCAGCAAAAGGCAAGGTCCTCATTCATTTGTCACTAGCCAATTGGCAGCTTATATAGCACTAGCAGCATCAATTTAGTTCGGGCCATGCATCTAGAGGAGTCGTGTGCCAAAGACTTGGAACAGCAAGCCCAAACATCTTGCCCAAAAAACAAGGTGTACATCTACGATGGTCACAGTGCAATGAAAAAAATAGTCATTTTGGAGAAAACAACCGACGTTGCAGGGATGTATGTTTTCCACTAAATCACTAAAGTCAAGATTGCTGGTCGATCGAAGGAGTGATTTTTTCATGGAGGGACAACTCTGGGAACTCTGAAGTGCATTTCTCTGGCTTCCATCGTTGGTCACTAAAATAACGAGGGGGCCAAGTACATGGGCAAAGTCGCTGTGTTTGGATATGACTCTATATTCTTCAAATGCCCTATGATAAACATGCCGAATTTATATGACATATAGCACTTGGAATTTTCCAGTGCATGACATTGGGCAAACTGTAACACACATGTCTCCTTGCCTGTCATATTTTTCGCTTAAGTACGGACACCCTCAAATCACCATACCAACTTCCATAACCAACTTCCAGCACTCTTTTGCTACTTCAGACTGTAAGGCTTGAAAACATCGCCAAGAAGCATTCTCAATGTACTTATAGAAGGCCACATACTGCGGATGAGGCGTCATATCTCTTTCAAACCTCATCTTTTTGTGGTCAACAAAAAACTTGGCCGGAGGACTTTCCATTGAAATACTGGTGGTTAAAAAGCAAAGGGATCCTTATTTCATGGCTTGTCAAATAATTCCCATATACCCAGTTATACACCCTACACCCTGCCTGGTAGTATACCCTATATGCTCAGTAATTTTCATCCCCAACAAACAACCAGGGGGCCAACATTTTTGATAAACCCTTGATCCAAGCAACAACAATCGCATGGGATCACCTGGAATTCCCAAAGGTGGTTGGACAGCAAGCCAAACCTCGGGATCCAAAAGGTGGTTGGACCCCGGGACCCCAAGTTAGTCACCCTCCTAACAATGGTGGGAAAAAAAATAGTCCCCGACAAAGAGGGGGTGGGCATTTTGGCTCCCCTTAGATTCGTATGATTGTTGGGTCCTGGGTGGTTTCAACCTGAAAAATATGCGCGTTCGTCAAATTTGGATCATGAAACCCGAGTGATCGATCGGGTGGACAAAAAAAATCAATTTGGAGATCAACATCCAAATGACTCTTTACATGAAAAGCTCTCTTTTTGACTCTATATTGGACTATGACCTAAATACTTTTTGGGATGTTCATTACAATGAATCCTTCTAGGTGTTGAGAGGGAAAAAATCAAGAAGGATTACGTAGTCGACCTCTTCATGACATAGGAATAGTATATGAATCTCATCTGCAAAAAAACAGGTTGAGTCTGACTGCACCTTTTCTGACGCCTTTTTCAAGCCTTTCATCATGACAAATGACGTTGTTCTGTCGGCGACCACCCAAGAGCAGTTGCGAACCCATGGTACGAATACCAGAGGAAATCAAACCTTCGCCCCACTTTCCTTCCACAGCCTCCTGAGGTCAGGTCGATAAAAGCTGGCGGTACTCTATCTTGTCTTATCTTGTGTGATCCTTGTCCTATCCTATCATACCTATTTATCTATCTACCGATCTGCCTGTCTGTCTGTCTGTCTTTCTATCTATCTGTCTATCTATCTATCTATCTGTCTGTCTGTCTATCTATCTATCTATCTACCATCCATCTATCCATCTATCTACTTTCTTCTTCGCACCCACTTGGGGCCTCTTGTTTTTTTTGACTAGTCGGCTCTCAAAGAGCCAGCCCACGACAACGAGATAGCAATCTCTTCAGGATGAGTGAGATTTCCATCTCATGGTTTTACGTGTAACTGGAAATATATATATATATATATGTATACGTATAAATACACATACAAAACACTTAACCACCCAAGCAGACGAAGGTATGGATCCCATCCTCTACAGGCAAGCAGCCACATTGATACACCATGGCATCAATTCATATTGTGGATACAGGGAACCAAGGCACATCACTTGCCCCAAGTTGAATCAAAACTTCTGGCTGCACCTGGCATCTTCACTTGCCCCAAGTCCCGCCTGACTTTCCTTGGGAAGCCATTCGGCCAGATCTTGCGCCTCATGGAAAATCATTCAACAAAGAAAGTACTGAGGCCCACCTGAAATGGATGTTTCCGAAAATAGTGGGTTTTCCCCCCAAATGGATCCATTTTAATAGGGTTTTCCATTATTTTCACCATCCATTTTGGGGTACCCTTATTTTTGGAAACACCCAAATAGATGTATGCAATGTGCAAATGAATAAAATGGTGGTAAGCATTATGAATGTATTTAAAGATAGATAGATATATAGAAACTACCTTATAGACGCATATAAAAATATAGGTACATGTTTAAAATAAAACCAACATAACTATAAAATCAAATCCGGACACATACGGATATACGAAAACATGAGTTTTTTTATACATACGTACATATACATTGAGAAGTCGTGACTGGTCACCCCCGTAAAATGCATACGTCGTGTCCTTCAGAGTGTGATGTGCCTCGACGGCAGCAAAACCTTTAGTGGTTTCCTCTGAGGAAGCATAGCCTTGACCTGTTTCCGCTGCTTGGTCACCTACCAGGGATGCAAGCAGGGATTGGATCTGGACATCGCATCTCCATGTCTTTGCAAGATGTGGAGATTTTTTTTTTGAACATCCATGTCCTTTTCTTGAATAGAAAGAGTTTAGCTGTATGAACAAACATAACCATCTAGGCAACCATCTTGAACAACTTTTTTGAGCCCGAAAAAAAAATAGATCCATCACTAATTTACCCGGAACCATATTGCTTAGGGTCTCTATGAAGAAAAAAACACACAAATCAAAATTCGAAATCCCAGTCCTAGGACTTCATCCTACCCACCATCCACCAACCCAACCATCCACCACCGTGCCGGTGTTAGTGACGTGACCTATGGTAATTTCTCGAATCAGCTTTTCGGGATCCTCCAAATTTGCGGATCTGTCAATGGTGTGGTCGGCTGGTTGGCTGGTTGCTGATGATTTGCGAAACCCGAAATTGTGAATGGGGTTTAATGCAAATTGTAGAAGACCCAACCTTGCTGTGTGTAGGGAGGGAGCTCATTGACTAAATGTAGGAAGACCATCACACACTTGATAAACGCTCGTTTTTTCAGAGTTTGATGTCCACTTGCATTCGGTCAAATATCATACTTTCAGTCCATATCCATACTGGAAATCTGGGCAAAGGATAGTAAAAACACCACAATTTAATTCATGTATAACTTTACCTTGCGTGATTATCCCAAGAAACCAGCACTCGTGGCGCGGTGTGATGTTTAGCTGTTTAGCTCAAACATCAAATGTAGTAAGTATATCTACAACACATATCCTGTATGCATAAACACTGAAAATCCGAAAAAAAAATCCCGGACAGTATGACTGGATGCTGTTTTCACCTGCGTATTGGCCAAGGTAGGCCTGCCCTTCATCCATGCCGAACCAGCCAGAGTTACCCACCCCACAATCCTGTGGCAGATCTCCGACGTCGTAGCCGGCATCTTTCATCGCCTCCAATAACCTCGAAAGTGAAGAGATTCACCATCTGACCATCCCATCCCTTGTGCCTGGTTTTAGATCTAGATGGGTGTTTCCAGATATGGGGGTATCCCAAAATGGATGGTGAAAATAATGGAAAACCCTATTAAAATTGGATGATTTGGGGGGAAAACCCACTATTTTCGGAAATATCCAGATGGCCATTAGCAATTTTACAACCATCTTAATGCAAAATACTTCGGTGGTGTAGATCCCAGGTGTAACAAAAAATACGGGTGGCGTATTTTTGATGTATGGTTGGGCTTGTGCATTGTCGAACAGTTTGGGCGCGAAGACTTCAACGACTGGATACCCAAAATGATGGGCCTTGGAGAAGGTGACTCCGGCTTTTAAATATGGCCATCTTTGTATCTATGTTATATTTCTGGGGTGTATTAAAATTTAACACTGCCCATTTGTTAACATTGGACCTAGACAGACCACCATTAGAAGTGTTTCTCCATTTCTCCTTGAGGATTCAAGGCTTAAAAACCATCCTCCAAACATACCACCATTGTCACCTGAGATCCCCAAACATTGAAATCCCACTATGAAAACTGAAAAAACCCAACTAGTATTACGTTGAGAAATACAAACATCCGCAAGTCTTCAGTCTGAAAATTCTTCAAACAGATCGAACATGTTGAACACTTCACACAATTCTGCTGGAACCTAAAAAAACCGCTACCTTAAAGCTTTGCATCGTACCCTATCCACGATGCTTAGAGCTAGTAATCTTCATGGCCCCGGCCTTGCACTGCTAGCTGCTATACAATGGGTATCCCAAGTTAAAACTACATTGGATGAGGATGTAAATGTCATCTTTCGAGACATTGTGAAACGGAAATCCCTGGAAATTGATATCAAACTTATTTTTGAAGACCATGTTTTCCAGAAAACAGAAGATGACAAGTTGGCCATGAAAGGATTTTCATGCACGGCTTTTCTTTTTCAGAGATGTTTCGGACTTTTCGACTCTAGCGTAGGATGGTGTAGGAGACCCATCCAAAATTATTCTCCACCTGTGTCCCCAAGGTTCGGAGTCGAAGGTGGTTTCCTTTAAGGACGCACTCCTTAAAACCCCCAAAACCCCCAAGAAAACCAAATTGTTTGATGCTTTTTCGTTCCTCCAAAGTTTGGAAAAACCTCCGGCCTGTAGAGTGACTTAGGCACATTCAACAGGGCGGCGGTGCCCGTCGCACCGATCCCAGGCGGATAGCCGTAAAGGACAATGGCCACCTAGCAACGAGGGTTGCTGGGGAAAGGCGACTCATCCCAAGGTAGAATGAACATGAATATCCAAGGGGCAATATGGAAGCGTTTGGATATTTACATCTATATGTATCTAGTCTTTTGTATTTGTATGTATGTACAGTTCAAAACATGTTAATGAGATTTACAAAGCATGACTAATGACCACCAAGAACAACTACAACAACAACCACGCCACCTTTCGTTCTGCTGGAGGCTTTTTTCGGAGCTGCACCCAGCTTTTGATACGTTGTGCTAAGCGATTCACTCGATCTGGGAGAAGTTCCTGGGAGTTTTCGATACATCAGTCGTGGCCATGCTTACAGGGAAACCATACTTACCGTGGCAGGTTATGACATTCAGAAATCAAAATTGTTACTCATATTCATCACTATCTTTTACACTCCCACAGAGCTTGAAGCTATTACCACTTATCTGCTTGAACGGTTGCTGAACAACTTATAAACTATACTTCAGGTATTCTGAGAAGCATCCTCCACCATGTGATTGTATGCTTCTAGCGAATGCCCATTGCATGCTGTAGAAGGCGGGGATACAGATTGAAGACAAAAAAATCAAAGACACAATGGTTTTACATGCAATAACCTAGTCTTCATACCAAGATTTAGATGAATGAATTTGTTGAAGTACAAACATTTGGCCACAGAATCTGACCTTTGTCAAACGCACGCCGATGTCTTTTCCAACCACTTGCAAGACCCCTCTTGGGAAATGATTGGGAAATGTCTTATTCTTTGAATCATCATACATCATTTTGCACTGTTTCAATATGGATCTAAAAGAAAACAACAGGTAAGGTATCTATTAAATCTATCATCAAAATGTTCCAAAAAATATTAAGTCTTGAAGATAAACATTCATGTCAAAGATGTGGGGAGCTCAACATCCACGTGGGACACCCTATGGTTGGAGATACACCCGCATTTAAAGAATCTGATCTCTGACTAGCTATGGTAATACTTGGACATTCTCTACTAGAACTATGTTATCTATTGCATTCTATTGCTATTTTACCACTTTCTCACCAGTGTTGGACAATTCAAAGCATCAACGGGATGGTATAGAAACCATACAAGTATTTGTGGACAAGTTCAAGCAGGATTGGCACCAAACCATCCGGGAAACCTGGATGAACAGTCATTTCAGGCAGGAAATGGCCCTGAGTGTCTGGGTGCACACAAACTGATTTGTTGACCCATTTCTCGAGCCTTTGACCCAGCCTCCATTGACCCAAACGAAATCGTTCACAAAAACCCCTCTACCCAGGTTTCCACACAGAGAAGTCCCCATGTTGACCATTGAATGTGCAAAATACGATAAATCTGGACCCAAAATCATGGGGGTCTGCGTCCAAAATCACCTGTTAAACTATAACACACAATGATTCATTTTTGGGCTTTTTTCACGAATCTTACCCAACATCATCAACTTTACATCTCCATATATTTATGCAACACACCTGTCCAACCAAATGACCTTTTAATCCCCCAACTCACCAAGGATCAATGTCGCCCCCACTTGAGAGACCTCCCAAGGCGACAGCATCAATGGCACCATCCAGCTCAGGTAAGGCATAGAGAACGACGCCTTGCAAACCTCCAATGCCTTGCGTTGGGAGGATGAAATTCATCCCACCTTTGAATGACTTGAATCCTCAAATAATGGGTATATATAAAAACCCTCAGCAAAAATTGGGTTGATGACCATTGTTTATCCCCTATTGGAAAATCATGGGAGTTGTTTAGACCCGATTTGCACGCACATATGCGATTGGATGAAGATGAATTTTTTGAAAAAGGTGAAGATCACTGGGCAATGAAGGTGGATTGTTTAGTTTATTGCGTCAATAAATCCTATGAAGAGCTCTGGAACTTTCGGGTGATTATATGGTGTAATTATGGTGTAAATGGTTGGTGTTTTAGTGAACTGCCATCCAGCCATGAATAGTTCAAATTCACCAAACTGGAGGAACATTCGAGACTTCAACCGGCCATATGGAAATCAATGTGCCAATCAACAGCAAGACTCCAACAGTTCCTGCCCCAAAAATGGGGGGCATACATTTGTGCCATACATCCCTTTGACGAAAAAATACGACTGGAGACTGGAGAATGCACCTTGATCCTTCCAGGATTGAAGATCCTGGATGAGCAACGGCGCAGCCACAAAGTAGGGCACATTCAAGGAGGATAAAATCTCCTGAAGTGATGTTTTTAAATGAGCACGACAGTGTGGCTGAGTGAGGACTTTCGGGGTGGTATTCTGTTTTTTTTTTGTATTCATTCACTAAGTCTAGTTGGTGGTTGAACCAACCCCCTTGAAAAATATTAGTCAAATTGGATCATTCCCCCAGGTAGGGTTGAAAATAAAACATATTTGAAACCACCACCAAGATTCACTAAGTGCTATTAAAAGAACACCGTACGAGTTGCCTATATCAAGCTCCGATCTATCAAGGTGTCAAGGTGTCTTTGACCATCACAAGAGTTTTCCGCAAATTAGAGGACACCAAGGAAAACCAACCGCCTGCAGAGATGCAATGCATACCGACCCCTCTCAAAAAGTGGTGGTGATAATTCTTGGAGAGATGGGTATCAACAATTTACACGCCAACTCAATGTTTGGAATGTAAGATATTCTTGCAATGAGTATCAAATCAGAAACTCATAGAAGACCTGCCAAGCTGCCCAAGTTCATTCAAATTGACACTGACCACGTCAAAAGATTTTAGGTGTCAACCCCAAACTGCTCCGTCACGATGACTAGGGCAAGAATTTACAAATGAAGGCTCCAACGCATTGTACATATCATGTCATACTGCAAACACATGTTCTAGTGAAACTTGGCGCAAACTTTTTTTTAAAAGAAGTATCGCATACCTTTTTTGGGATTTTGGGAAGCAACCAGGACTTCACATCAAACCGTCTCCCACACTTCCCAAATCCTTAGCGATCTCACTATTACGACCACCTGGCGATGACCGGCGATGGGGGCTGTCAAGGTCCAACATCTTAGCCTACTGCGATGACTTATGGTCGGTCCAGGCACCGACAAAGTGTGTAAAAATCACCGAAAAGTGTGTTTTTTGGAGGACTTTTCGTTGAAAAACCCTTGGTTCAGATGCAAAATGTGGTCCAAATGGATGGATGTAAATCCATGGACCTAGTAACAAAGGGTGACTACTCTGTGATGCCCCAAGGGCCATGAAGGAACTTCACAGGTCTTCATCATTTCTGGGCGTCCCGCCTTCCATCGAGCCAGCGGGGCCTCCCACCAATGGAAAACCAATGGTGTTTACAATTGCATCCTCAGCAGGACAAAAATCAGCCAATGGTCATCCTGGTTGTTTCTGGTTCCCATAAAAGGGTGGTATTTTTCCTGCCAATTGGGGGATTATATGGTACCGATCCCACCTACTAAGAACAAACCAGAAACAGCTATTGAAATGGTGTCATTGGATGTGTCTGACACAAAAATTCCAAACAGAGGCAGGTTGAGGTTGCTATGATACTGGCTCAACATGTGAAACCGGCATACATTTCCTTCAAGAAGAGAACTAGCAGCCAAAAAAACAGATCTTCACCTTTTGGAATCCAAGATTCAAACCAACAAAAACCTGGTTTTAAAGGCAGGATAAAAGAAACCCAAAAGAAATCATAAAGGAAAACTCACCTTTCTAAATAGTGTATCTCCTAATGACATGACATCCAACTCAGTTTGATGCTTGGAATTCCCATGGAATTCCTGTTTCAGGTTGGGCCCTAAAGCTTCACAGCAAAAATCCCTATGGGAGCTACATGATTATCATGGTTAAATATCAATGGGGTTCAAAAAGAGGCTCCCACTCCAGGTTTTTGCGCCAGCAATTTGCGACAACTTGAGGGAATATCTTTTGCTACCAAGTCTTCTTATCCATCCGTTTGACTGGGTCAACACCTTTGAGCAAAGGACCTGGTATCATCAAGTGGGAGGGTATGTACCCCCAATGTGCATGGTTTTGTTGCTTCACATTCAGCAAGGGCAAAAAAATATGATCTAAGATCTTTCCAGGATTTGCACAAAATGCTCTGTCCGGAAGTTCCGATTCATCAACCAACACCCACTGTCACCTCCCACCCCTTGTCTCTCCCAATCAGGTCGAGAAACCACTTCAATTGCATCAGGGGATAACGTTCTGGCGCAGCGAACAAAAATGACACGTCATCGCGGCGCGCTGGGGATGGGATCTTGGGGCGAAGGATGCGTTGATCACAACAAGATCATGAACAAGCATCACAACCTGTGTTGTTGCAGATCTTTACACGGAAGCATCACATTATATCTGTGCTGTTTCGTTTACACAAAGATTATTTGAGCACCGAATCTGGAAACATCGGTAATATAAGCACTGAGGTTGAAGACCAGTGTGCATGTGAAGCGATTGCATTGTAGCTAATGGAAACAGGTGAAGCAATAATGTGATCCAAAGTCTGCTGTGACAATGGCATTTTACAAACAGAGACACGGGATAAACAAGGTTTTCAGAATATAAGTAACTATGGATATGTCAGTATCGAGTCTGTCTGAAGTAAATAGAATAAGTGTAGGAAAAAAAAGGGTCCTGGAGCAGCAATTGCTTTATTGTGACCCCTTTCAACTTTATTGTTACCCTGTCATCTAAATCGAATACTACTTTATATGTTGGAGGGTAGGGGCACTTGTTTTGTTTTAACACAATTTTTGCATCGTGAATGGGCTGCACTGATCACCCTGGACTTGGTCCTAATGAATGTCGTCTTCATTAACGTCCCCGGAAAACTTGATCGAAGCAACTGTTAATGTATGTAATTCAACAGTTGTACAAGATCATTCAAAAAATATATCTTCAAAAAAAACCCGCAAAAAAGATATCACCACCGAAAAAAAACAACAAAAAACACATGACAGTGGAAAAGGCACCACGAATGAGTCGATGTAATTTCCTATTGCAAAATAGGGATTTTCCAGGGATGTATCACCCGAAACAGGCCCCCAAGAGTCCAACCCTCCAACCCTCCAACCGCCGAAACCAAAACCCGTTTGGTGTCTGCCTGTTCTCTGGGACCTCACCACGTAGCACGGCCACCTTTTCGAAACGACTGGTGAGTTGATCACGCACCGCGATGTGAGCATCAACACCTGGAGAAATGGTCCCAAAATGATGGGCCTTGGAAAAGGTAAGTCCCTTTAAAACATGGCAATTCTTGGTATCAATTCGTTAGAATTCTGGAGTGTATTTGCTAAGATGTACCTCCCCAAGATTCCTGTATCAAGACCATCAAGAATCATACACCATCATGTATGATCAAACATCATCCATGATGCAACGTTACCCACTAACTACTTTACAAACTCAATGGCTCTGTCTATATCGTTTTCTTAACTTTTCTCTCAAGTTCAAATCAAACTCTTTTACTACCTGAAGTAAATCATGGTGCCAGCCTCCCACACCTCCCACTATCCTTTAGCCAACTACCAAACTCTGAAGTGCACAACGGCCTTGGATGAAGATGGGCACCGGTATGATCTGATGAGACTCCTGGTAGATAGGTGTGCAACCAAGGGAGGATCAAAAGTTGGGGATAAAAAGGGTTTTTTTGGCCAAGTTCTGTTGAAACAGTAACATTTCAACGTGTCATGGTGAACATTTATTGTGCCGTTTGATCAACCAATCGTCACAATAGGGGTAAATACACACCCTCAACAAATTGTCTTGTTGTTTGGTTGATTGCTGATACAATCATCTCAACTTGAAAATCTTGAAGGATACAATACAAACCAACTGCTACAAGTCCTCCAGTGAGTTCACCAACTGAAAGATATAGGACAACTCAGACCTGCCACAATTTCGTTGGATGAGCACCTGATACATTGATGACATGATATGATTGTTGAGAAAACAACAACAGGAGCAAAAACAAGATGATAAGAAAAGCATGTATATATACATATATATTGTGTTATAAGTCTAGAATGGATGCAAACATTCCGGAATCCTGTAGTGAAACAATATACTTTTATATACTGGTACATACAACTAGACCTTGCCCTTTTTGAGACATGAACATGGTGTATCAACGACAGCAAAATCATTCATAAGAAGCTTATACAAGTGTGTTACAGATTTCGCTTGAGTTTAAACCCGTCTGATATTTATGTCAGGCAAGATTGCAGGCAGCCGCAGTCAACAGGTTCTCAAAAATAAAACAAAGGAGAGGGTCACGATCCTATAGAGATCCTATAGAGATTCCAACGCTGATTCTACTTACTCCTCCAGCGAGTAGCCAACGCATCCAAACATCATTTTCCCTTGCCTTGTTTTCTTGTACTGTACAAGCGGGTATTTCGCCTGTTGCTTTAGGACTGTCAATTTCCATCATTCCTAAAATATGATCAGCCTCACAGCCTCTGACTTTTGAGTTTTTTTCCTTCGTCTCGGGGTGTTTGTCTTGTGTACAAACTCCAGAACAGGACTAGTTGGTGGTTTCAACCCATTTGAAAAATATTAGTCAAAATGGGAATCTTCCCCAAATGGGGGTGAAAATAAAAAATATTTGAAATCACCACCCAGAGGACCTATCCATCACACCATGGTACTGCATGGTTGGCCCATGATCATCCCCTGTTTCTCCGAGGCACACGACGTGTTTGCGGTACAGCAGCACAGCTACCACCGGCCAGCCCCTCTCAAAGGCCTGGGTTTGTTTGCAGAAGGGGAAACCCAAACACAAACTGCACTGCTTCAAAATCCACAAAAAAAATCACGGCATAAAAGTTTTCAATGCTGCCAAAAAAGGCCTTCTCACCAAAAAAAGACACACATTGAACTTGGAGTGAATCTGGAGTGAACATCATATCTTTATGGATGAGTTCTTATGGTTTCCATTTTTTGGAAACATGACACATGCCGCAGCACTATACGTCACATTTCATGGGCCAAGGCACTTCAGGTTTGTACGTGCGATACCAATCCTAGGCCCATCGATGAGGATTTTCATGGCCCGGAGAGGTCTTGTGTGGACTGGAAGATATAACAAGACGGGGGCTCTGTTCTCTGTTTCTGGTTTCAAAAGACACAAATTGGAGATGCGTGGCTGTTGCTGAAAAAACCCGTGCAGCGGAAATCCTCCCGAAGATTGAAGGTATTTACCAGTGGTTTCCCCACATATTTAGCATGGATTGGACGCGTTGAAAGTACAACACAATGTTCTAGTACGTTTAGAGTTTAGAAAGACCAGGTTCCAGGAAGACACATACATGTCGAAGTGATGTTTTTTCTTACCATGAGGTCAAGATAGAGATAGTTTCAGAGAAACTCCCGGCAGGCGCCCATCTTACAACAGGCAAATAGATACACAGTGGCTGTGATATTCATGAAGAGATGAAGATCATCATCATCATCATCATCATCATCATCATCATCATCATCATGATTGGTGATGATGATGACCTTGTTGGTATTGTTCTTGTGGTATTTTTTCTTGTTGTTATCTTCATTGCTTCTACCAACCTACGTACTTGGCATTGGCTCCCAACCACGGTACAACCTCCACAGCCGAGTCTCCAGGTATTCCTTGGGTGTCTCAAAGAAAGGACCCGGCTGAAAGGGATACCTGTTGGATCAAGGCGACATCAAAAAAAACAGCCGAGTTGGATCTGTTATTCCCACAGATCCATGCGGGAGCTACCCATACCAAAAACACACTTTTGGTTGAGGGACCCATGTTGATTTTCCAGGATTTGTCCAGGATTTTTAGAGATTCCAAAAATATGTTTGGATCGAATCCAGGAAGATGATTTCAGAATACGAAAACTCATGTCTGCACATGATATCTTGTCATAAACTCGAAAGCTTATTGTCCTTTGTTCTGAGGATAAAATATGGATACATCAATTGTTTGAATCTGATACATTCCAAAGGTCATGTTCAAAGCATCAAAAGCTTGATGCTTCAACTACAATCATCATGCGTGTTTGTACATCTCAAACCAAGAATGGGCACAATCATATGCTGCTACTTCTCACTTCTCAGGGTCCAAGATGGTGTCTTTTGTTGCTAGCACATATGTTTCTGCTAATCGTTGCTGCTTTAACCACCACTTAAAGTGAGGTCGTGTGAGGTGGCACAGGGTTCCGATTTCACCTCACTGTCCCTCTCTCTCGCTCTCTAATTGGATGGGCACCAATAACGTTATTAAGCATTAAGTAATATATACATACATATATATATACATACATATCACTATGAAGTACAATAAACTAGTATGATAGGATGGGCTGCAGTGAGAACCGTATCCGGACAAACCAGCATTTCTTCTGCACCATGAAAACCAACCGCTCGCTTGCAACTCCAGTAACTTCAAGGAAGGGTGAAGCAAACCTACCTGGCACCGGCGGACATCTACCTTGTCTTCGGAGATGAATCTGTGAAAGAATCGATTGCTTCATGTCTTGCAACTTGTAACACTAATTTCTTCATCAAAAGTAAAAGTTTCAAACTGAAAACACATGGTAATCATGTAATCAATGAGAAAACGTCTCACCACAAGATAAAAAGAGATACAGCCCAAAATGAATTCCATGATTTCATGATATATTTGAGTCACCTGGCATGACCAGGTGCACGGCATACAAAGGACCCAAAACCCAAATTGCCCATCCCAAGGACCTGTGGAATTTCGATCACAGGAGGCACTTCATCTCCTTTGATCTCCTGGATTTTTCGCATCTTTGAGCGCAAGGAAACAAGAAAAAAGACATGAAAACAGCTGGAAGATCCATGGATGTTTCCAAAAATAGTGGTTCCCAAAATCATCCATTTTAATAGGGTTTTCCCTTATAAACCATCCATTTTAGGGTACCCCTATTGTTGGAAACACCCCCATGAACATGCTTAATCCATGATGGATCTTTTATCATTCTGACCTCCGTGAACATGGAGTGATTTTTTCTTGCAAATTCATCTGATGACTTCTCGAAAGGGCAGCTACGAAACTTGAACATGACTATTCAATGGGAAGACAATGCCATGCCTTAAATAACGATTATTCAGCTACAAGGACGTGCTGATGCACGTCGTTGCCGTTAATCAACCCCGAAAATCCAAATGCGGATGAACGATGGTGATTCCTGGCATGTTGTATATGTTCTACTTTACCATCAATGCTGGTCTTGGCATCATTCATCCAACTTGGTGATTCAACGTTGCCCCAAACACACATTTTCATTTACTTCAGAAGAACATATCTCCATGCAACCGGGACTAAATACCTGCTCAAAGCTTGCTTATATATCTTTAACATGACTATCATTTTGAAACAGTCTTCCAGTGAGATAAGCAAGGATAGATTCATTTCCTCAAAAAACCTAATGGAGGTAAAACATCACAGTTCCGGATTTTCAAGGGAACAACACACCGGCCGTTGTATTCGGTACAAACCCGACCCACTTCGTGGTGATCCCTTTGTTGTTTTTTTTTAAAACGCTTTTCGCGCCTCATCCACAAGATCGTCAAAGGATGCATCGAACTGGCCAAACTCACGAGCTACATAACCTATGTGAGGCTGCGACTCCGACAAATGGTGGTTTTCTACGGACACCGCGAGACCCCAAAAGAATCAAGCATGTAAAAGTCCCACTAGATATAGCTATGGTCCTAACAAATAACTATGGAGCTACCTTGGATTTATCTATCTAAAAACATTCTAAAAACAGTTTTTTCATTCGAAAAAACATCACTCATTGCGTTTTTTCAGAAATCCCCATGTTTTTTTTTTTGGGAGCCGATTGGTGAAACACCAAGAAACGTATCATCTTGGCGATGTTGGAGTTGCCACCTCCACTCCAAAAGGCATAGGTCTGTAACCATCTGCGGAGATCTGGAATTGGGCCAAACCTGGGGAATTTCTGGGCAAAAAACACTTGTGCCCTCCAGGTTCATGGAATCAATGAATATTATCCCTTTAAAAGCTGGGAAAATGATTTTCCTCTTCAAGTGGGATATGTTAGTTCCTTGGGTGACTTACAAATCCAAACGATGACTCATCATGGCTCATCCCGTAAATGTATGGGGAGCTGTTCCATAGCCATAGTGATGCCTGGGACGTTTTCAGCGAGTTCGGAAGTTTAAGAACGTTGCGAGGATTGTACAAGCGCAACATCCTGGGTGTTTTGTGGGCTTTGGATGGGGCCTAGGGGCCTCGGGGCAAATGGAAATTGATGAAGCCCACGTTTTTTTGGTGCTATATTCATATATCTTGGGACCCCTTCCCATTCCAATTAAGTTAAGGCTCTCTGAAACGAAAGTCTCTTTCCAATCAAAAAAGCGGAAAACCCCGAAATCGGAAGACTTTTTTCAGGAACTCATTAGACTTCGACAGAACTCATCTCAACAATGTAAGAATACTATTGATGGTTCAGAAATCCCAAACAACCACCGGTTGAATGGTGCTAAAACCCTGTAAATCATGGGATAAACTACCTCTCGCTCAACCGGTTTTCTCGCCCGATTTTTTCCAATTAACAGCATCACTTGAGGGCTGAACACAAAAAAGTGACCTTACCCCCTGCCACATGGACTGGAACAGCTTCACCATCTGATTTCCCCATTTTGAGCCAGGATACCGTCGTTGAATAGTTTATGAAACTAATCCCCGGAAATCGCTGGGGCAGAAAATAAATCCCCAATAATTATACCCGAAAAACAACCAACCACAGGGCCCGGCCCGTTTTTCATGGCTCCTTTGCTGAACTGCTCCAACTGGTAATTTTTTTTTCATTTCTGGGGTGACATCCAAGGCTCTGGGGAAGAAATTGGAGCAACTTGGGACCAGTTTTCAGAAACTTTGTATAGCCAGCAATGCGATCCTCCTGGCGGAAGAGAGGAAAAAACATGGACACCGAGAGAAATGTCCACGAAAAAAGGACTCGTTAGAAGTTTTTTTACTCCACGCTGTTTGGCAGGATCGGATCATCTTGATCGTGATGAACATGATGATGATGATGGTGATGATGATGATGATGAAGAATGAATGATTAACATCCATCAACATCAGTCACTAATCCATCATCTTCCATCCATCCATCACAAACTATTTATTTTGTTTTGCACAGCTGAATGGGCTTGATTTCAACACAACAATCTCAAACCTCTGCAACTCAAAGACATCAGTTTTCCCAGTCTCTTCTCCTCCCGTTGTCCCGTCAGAGCAGAAATCATGGAGCGGATTTGTGGCGGCATCCCACCACCGCCACCACCCATGGCAAACGAGCCTACCTTAGTAAAAAAAACATCGAAGCTGATATGAAACCTCCTGGAATGTCTGGCCCAAGTTGGTTATGAAGGAAGAACATTTGGATGCTTTCCCTATCAAACATTCAAAAAAATTGCAAGTGTTGATGACTTAAAGGTTGATTTCTCATCACATTTTTCAGGAACGTGTCGTGTATGGAGGTTTCTAAAAATCACTTCAAAGGAAAGAACAACATCTCGTATCATGTCAGCCACCATTGAACTGATACTTAATGGACAAAACTATGCTTGGAAAATTGTACTTATTTGAAAGGGAGAAGTAGAAGGGGGAAACCACTGGAACAAAAAAGATATGATTTTCCCCATTTCTTCCACATAAAAAGCACTTCAAGCCATGCATTGATTCTTCGGAAGGCCAATAAAACCCTTCAACAACAGAACTTCTGTTGAAAAACGTGAAAACCACATGGAAATCCTGCACTGTCATACTTGGTGAAGAGACCTGAAGGTATACAACTCGAGATCTCGTTTTTTCAACCGACAGTTTTGGAACTGTGAAAGTCAGCATGCCACGAACAAATCCATCTGTAGTTTGAGAACACTCGACGAAAAAAAACACGGGGAAATTTTTGAAGCCCCTGATTTTGCTGGTCAAACCCTCAAAATATGAATCAATCTATTCAACACACCCCCCATTGTAAAAAAAATACACCCAACAGACCAGCAACCAACAATTCCTCTGCAACAAGTCCCCAACCCACAGCCTCAATCAACCCCTGCCACCCCAAAAAAAGGCATCAATAAAATCCCCGAAGTACTTGGGTACAAGACATCAACTCCAAAGCCGACTCAAAGATCATTCGAACCTCGCAACTTCGATGGGTTTTCGGTGGATTTAGGTGGACAGATTTGGTGGAAATAATGCCATCATGTCATGTCACAAAGACAAGTTTTGGAAGAATTTGCAAAGCCCGGATTGGAATTTCAGGACTCACAACTGATAAATCAATGTATATCATGCCTATATATTTATATATATACATAGAATGCATTAGAAATCATGTAATTATATTCATCTATTTACTGCAACTTATACCTTAAAACATATAAATCGTTTTTGAATCAATCATCCTCAATGATTATCGCCACATTTTAATGTCTCAACTCTTGTAACCTATACCTGTCGTTCTCCAACCTGTCAACGATTTACATATATACATGATGACAATATTCCCATAGTTATGACATCTTCAAACGGCATGCCGGATATTGGAAACACAACCAGCACATCACCTTGGGATTTCCTTCTCTTGTTTCATCAATCCTTCCAAGCCTTGATATCTTTGCAGGCTTCACGCAGCCATTCTGCTTGATCAAAATCAAAGATCAATGAGCAAAAGAAGACATCCGTCCTTGGAATACCAGGTAGAATGGGCTACCCCAAAAAGCGGTTTAGGAACAAGCGAGATGATGATACGGTTGTAGTATCCAACCCAAAGTTGGAAAATAAGTTGTATCGTTCAAGAGCAATCAATCAGAATAGATAGATAAGAATACTACAGTACTATCATAATGTCCACTATATGCACCTGCTAGTATTATCCATTTGCAGGCACCTACAAGTAGTAGAATTGTCATTTGTGCAGTAAATTTCTAAACAGCTCCAACATGTCCGGCCCCTGAAAGTGTGGGCTTACCTTGCATACTTTTGTGTTACTCTATTTGTTTAAGATGAGCGCGGCAAGTTCATCCTCCGAAACTCTAGATAAGGGTCTGTTAATCCCAAACAGTGGAATACCAGCCTCACACCAAAGATACGACTTTGCCGGGTCGCCCATTGTAGACATGCTTCATTAACACTTGGAATGTGGGTAAATCATTCTTTGGCCCTGAGGAAATCTCCCTGGGCCAGTTGCTACCAATTTTGGCCCAGCATCTCGTGCAACACTTTCTCGACGACCTCACGCCGTTCCGCAATATCCTCCAAAAGGCGGCTCTACATCAGCGGCTCGTTGACAGGGCAATGTCGGATGATGTGACCCTCCTGTAAATTAACGGCCTAGCCGTGGAACATCCTCATGTTTCCCTCGTAAATACCATCCAAAATGGTGGATTTTTTTCCAGGGCGATGTTGTTAGTTTACTGGAGTGTTATTATTTTTCTCCCATGTTTTTACTCCATCGGGGTGTTCACTTGGAAAAGAGACCACTGATCTCACCAACTACCAACCGTTGACAAATAATCTTAGATAACCCTATCAGGACTGCATGGAGAAAAACTGACAGAATTTTCTCCTCATGATCTGGTGGGTCAAAAAGCGGGTTTTAAATCAATTTACAGGGTCAATCTACCAATACAGAAGCTTTCCATCCATATTAAATCATCTACAGTACCTGCCAGTCTGCCAGTTTATACCACGCATCTCAATCTACAACACAGCTTATCTGCGAAGGTATCTGTGACTCCCTGAAAAAAGATCTATTGGAACCATTACTGGGATGCATGTGCAGTATCTACTGCCAGCAACTGTAAACCTCATTCCTACACACAGAGTCATCACGCAAAGCGGGAAAAGTCCCCTGACCTGGAACGCCCCATCTTTTGGTTAGGGCTTGAGCATTCTAATTGGTGGTTTCAACCCCTTTGAAAAATATGTAAAAATGGGAATCTTCCCCAAACAGGGGTGAAAATAAACAAAAATTGAAACTACCACCCAGGCATTCCACAGTGCTTGTATATTTTTTTTAAAAACCTTGCCTTTGGAATTCAATTTTCAAAAGCACTCAACTTATTGTCAACCTTCTCGAAGTTTCCAGGATTGCATAACTAAAGAAACCACTGAAAGGCCCGAAATTCTCCCGTTTCATTGTTTCATGGCACCTGATCAGTGAAGACGCAGATCGAAAGGCCTGGGAGTACTGCTTGCCTGGTTTGGTTTGCGCAGCAAAGCACACACTTACGCCCTGTATGCCATTATGTTCAAATGAAGTTTCCTTAAATTTCAAGGATACAAACCGAAACCAAAACAACAAACAGAAAGGTGAAAATTCCCTCCCTTCTGAGTTGCATCTTTCTTACTGTCCTGGCATTTTGTGCTACTGCCACGCCTGGCAGCTGCACGATAAAGCCGTGCATTGAAGGTCTCAAATCCAGTAATCATGGTGATCCTGATTCAGTCGCTAATGGCAATCAGAACAGGAACGGTGAGGAGAAACAAATAGCACTTCAAAAGCGAGGAAATCAAATATCTTGAAGGAATTGGGTAGTTTTTTTTTTCAGACGTTCGTCATCACATTGATAGTCATGAAGGTACCAAATCGTTTTCCGCAACATGAATATTTCGCCATTTTTTTTTTTTTAAACGGGGGGACTTTTAAGGCGAAAGTTTCCATGGGTTTCACCCAGAGATTTCTGAAGTTTCACCCCAACGGTTGGGACCCGTCGGCTGGCCTGAAACGCACATCTCCAGCGCCTCGTTCTTCGTAGGAGGAGGGTCTGCGGTCGGCATTTGGTCGATTTTTTCTAGGGACCCAGGACCCTTCACTGGCAAAGAGGTCTAACATATGGTTGATGGCCAAAAGTCAGGCGATTTTAACCAGTTGAGCAGTTGGCAGTTGAAATCCCATTATTTATGACGGGTTTTAGCACCATCTCAACGGTGGTTTTCTGGGCGGATTTCTGGTTGCCATCAACAGTATCTCTGACCACAAAAATCTGAAGGATCCTCCCTTTTCGTGAGTGTTAATGCCACCTGACAGTTATGGAAGGCACCAGTCACTGTTCATTGGTCAAACCTTATCGGAAAGTTGGTGGTTTCAACCCGTTTGAAACATGTGAGTCAGATGAGATCATTTCCCCATGTAGGGATAAACATCACTTAAATGTGTAACACCACGAGGTTATTGTATAAACATCCATGATTCAAGAGCCTTCATTTTGTTGGGTTTCACCAGTTTTCGATTCCAATCAAACTAATGGATCCAGACGATTTGCTTCACAAATACATTACATGGTTTGGGAGATTCGGGAAATCGGCATGAATCATCATCTTCAAGTACAAGTAGTAGAGAACTGAAGGGAAAAGTCAACCCATTCTCTAGGAATGATGTCACGGTGGGATAACAGAACAACACAAACACAACGAGCTTGACTTTGTCATAACGTATTCATTCATTTCGCGGGAGAACTTTCAGTAACTATGGCCCAGGACTTGCGGTCTTGCAGTATCCAAATCTGATTCAAACATCAAAAATGCTGAGCTTTACATTAGAAGGAACTGGTTTTTGGAAACGGAGCGTAACTTCCTTTTCCCATAACTGGCAGTTGCTTGGAGATTCATAGATGGTCGCTTCTTCGGATGGTGAATCAAAAATTGGTGACAAAACTCCCAACCAACCATCCAAACATCAATGGGGAATTCGTTCACTCTGGAACATCCAATCTTCGGTCAGTTTGCAAAATATCACCGACCTCAGTCAAGTGTCATCTTTGGAGGTACTAAAGCACCAACAAAGACTGCAAAGGGGTGTTTCATTCACCTACGTCATAAAAGATTCAAGAAAATGATGAATCTACTTTGAAAGAAGTTCTTGACATATCTTAGTCAGTTATATCAACCAACCATGGAGTTTCTACGGTTTCAATGAAAGCCACTTGAATGGTATACCAACAAGAACCATGTGCAAACCTCAAATGAGGCACTTGAAAAATTGCTCAACAAACATGGCCGACTATCCGAAACCAACCGCTGCATCTTCACAGAACCTCCAAAATTTGGGTCGACAACAGCAGCTATTGAGACTGGCACTTCCCCTGATGAGCATCCAGTAGCAAATTCGTCAGATTTGAGAGCTATAAAACAGTGAAAGAACAGCTAAGAAACAATAAACCCAATAGGCCACCAACCAAAAATCCCAAATTCATGTTGTTGTTGTTGTTGTCGTTGTTGTTGTCGTTGTCGTTGTCGTCGTTGTTGTTGTTGTTGTTGTCGTTGTTGTCGTTGTCGTTGTCGTCGTCGTCGTGGTTGTGGTTGTGGTTGTGGTTGTTGTTGTTGTTGTTGTTGTTGTTGTTGTTGTTGTTGTTGTTGTTGTTTCCCAACAAAAACTCTTTGAAAAAGAACAACCAAACAGATTCCTCGAAAGATCCGTTGAAAATATCCAGCCTCTCGTTCTCGGTTGCGCTTGGCCGTGATGGTGAGGTGGAGATGTTTGTGTCAGTGGGATCGGAGACCTGGATACCCCGTTGATGGCAACCAGAAATCCGGGATCCGAAAACCAGTTGAGGTTGGTAGGTGAAATCCCATTAATTATTCACGACGGGTTGGATCTAGCACCATCAATCCCAACCGGACCGGTGGTTGGGAATACTTGGGATTTCTGGTTGCCATCAACAGAATTTTGAGTCAAATTCACCAACTTGTTTTCATTTTTCATGTAAGATCTCTGAGTTGGAAATCTGTTTCTGAAAGGAAAGATGTCAAATCCCAAAATGTTTGGATGGGAAGAAGACTAGGGATTACTGTTCTACCAGCGAATTCACTATATGCTTCTGTTGTTTCCAAAGCATCATCTGTGTGTCCGGTGTCCCGGATCCATTGCGTTTCCATTCTGGGAACCATCTACACTAGCGGAAAAGAACATGTTAACAAGCCAGAAACATCAAAGAAAGCCACTGTTCTTTAAAGAAAACTGTTCGAGGCATTATCTGATATTTGTTGAACAACTTCCAACAGGTGAGATAAGAAAACAACTTGTCAACTTGTCACCCTTTACCACCCCTGAAGTTTAACATAGCTGCTGAAAAAAGGGACCATCCCAAAAGGACAGGTACTATTCCAACCGGTTTTCTCCGGGGTAAGCTCGCTGTTAAACTTCGGGGCTTGAAACAACGGGGGTTTTCATCATCCACACCTGGTCCTCTGCATCTGCACCGCCCAGCAATTTGGTGAACCAGTCGCGGACCTTGTCGTTGATATGACTTGAGTTGTGTCATGGTCCCATGAAACTCATGATGCCAAGTAAACTACATGAAAACCACTTGATTCAGATTTGTAAGTATGTATGAGGTCAAGTACCCAGTAAAAATGAAGTGACACATTTAGACTTTTCTTTAATTCTTTGTATACATATTTAAGTTCATAGAGTGGTTCACATAGCCAAAGCAACACAAAAGTTGACGATGCTCCAATTACTGAAAGTGTTGCTTCCTCAAACACATGTAAACATCATAAGTGGGGGTGGGACTTGATAATTTGCAAAAGGAATTTGAAAGAAGGATTTAAACCAACATCAACACAACTACAACAACAACAAGAACAGCAACAACAACGACCACAACCACAACGACGGCAGCAGCCATCTCTTGGGAAGTCAATGGAACATCGATCGCAAATGCGAGCAGCACTGCCGAACTGAAGTGTGTCATGCTTCTTTCAGAAGGGAAGCAACTTCCATTGTGCCCCGGTTGTAATGTGAAAGGTGGAACCTGATTTTTGGGTACCTGTCCATTGAAGGAAAAGAAGGAAAACTGATAGCTACCCATGGAAGAACACCCTGAAATAGCACATCACAATCAGCATATTAAATGCTATGGCTATGGAAGGTGTCTTTTGTTAGATGACCGTTGCTTCTTGAATGATGATCCCTTGCCAGCTGAACATGCTTTTCTCAAAGTGTCTAAAAACAAAGTGGTTTGGACATAATGACTGCATTTGAGACATCTGCCTCAACATATTTTAACATATGTTGGAAGCTTACAATGCCAACATTCTGATTTCACTTGACCTCCTACAAATAAGGCGAAAATCTGAGCTTAAACAGACAACTCACAACGTCAAGTTGCACCAACCACCGAGCCTTACGGCCTTACCCGCCCAAAACCCCACGAAAAACACGAACGTTGCCATCCCCGGGCGCCTCTTCTTCATTGGCTTCATTTGCAGATGGTCTGAGTTCTTCGGGAGGAATCTCCTGTGTGCCTCTTGAGAAAGGCGTGGGTTTCCCCAGCAAGTACCACCAAGCGACTTCGACGCATCCTGTGCCTTTGTAATTAGGTATAATCTAGTCACTAGTCCAAACAAAAAAAGACATGAAATCTACACATCTGTAGATTCAAAATGATTCTTGTTAATGGGGAACGTCATTTAGACTTGGTATAGATTTACCATGAGTGCCTGCAGCAAAGGCTGGATGTTGAAGCAACGACCTCATGTTGCGTCCAGGTGCCCATCTGACTGACAACACCAACATGGGAAAAGGAAAACATATGAAACAATGAATATATTATATGTCTTATTTTTGCTAACTTCCAAGTATATTTTTTTTCAAGATGTGAAAAGTGGGGAGGAAACATCTCCTAAGTAATGAAAAAAACATGTTATGAAATTAAGGTCAAACTTGGATGGTCAAAAGTTCTGGAGGATCCCCTTAAGCTTCACGATGAATTGCGATCCCCAAAAGATTGCTCATCCGAGCGTCAGAAGCAGATCCCTTCCACGAATGAGGTTCGTCAAGGGCAAATGACCTGTAGGGTCTCCAGAAACCGGTGACAGAAATCCATTAGTTTTGCATCCGATTTTTTTGCGCCTCTCGAATCATCTATCTGTTTTAGGGAATTTTTGAGGGTTTTGGAATTCGAGACATATCCAAGTATTGATGAAATGGAGTTCTTTGGGATATGAGACCAGATCGACAACAAGTGATGGTTTTTGGTCATCTTTGGGCCAGGATGATCAGATTTTGTAACTTTCCACTAGGTGGGTAAAAAGAGCATTCCAAACACCCTATAAGTGACTGTACAAGGGTTCATTTCCAATAGATTACAAAAAAGGGCAAATTCTGATAGAAATACCAAGGTTGACGCGCTCGAAATCGGGGTTGCTGCACGGTACATCAAACAAAATATCAACTTTCAATTCCAAATCTTCCAAAAAACCACCAAAACAACCCTGAAGTTTTTTCCAGCGAGTTTTACCCCTGAAAAATGCTGGTTGGAAGAAAGACGATCCTTTCCTATTGGGGCAAAAAGGTCACCTTTTCAGGGGTTTGTTCTCGTTGTTGTTAGACTTCGGAACTGGAACACTTTGGAGCTCCAGAGTTTTCCTTTCCCTTCCCACCCGTTTGGAAAAGCACCTCGTGGTGCATTCAGACTGTAATCAAAGTCACGTCGAGGCCAATAACGCAACAAATCCTGCGCGTTATGCCAGGATTGAGGGGAGAGATCTGTAGAGACTGTGGAGACTGTGGCCAACCTGCAATGCACCCGGCTTCGGAATCAGTGAATAGGAGAGCCCCTTTTTTAGCAGGTGGTCGATTTCTATGGTCACTCCTACGTATCTGAAAATGTTTGCGATAATTTGCCTCTTTGCAGCAAACATGTTCGTTTCTCCAGTTTCTCGCAGATTGAGTTTCCCTTCCAATCTTCACCAAATTAAAAGAACACTTATCAAAGCACTGCCAATAACGAAAAAAACCAACAAATCCCCATCTGCCCCTTACAAGATCATCACCGTTTGCAGAATCTCAGATTTCACAGATTTTTTTTGGCAGTCCTGTCCGTGTGAATCGACTTGTAACCAACCGATACGTGCCATGAATGCCTTGAGATCTGAAGTACCTGAGTGTGAAGCGCGAAGACGGGTGATTGTTGGTGTAGCATAAAAGATTCAAATGCAAACAAATTTGGAGATGCAAACTTAGAGTGAGTGGAGAAACGTATCTCTCAGTCTCAAGCGAAATGAATACATACTGTATGTATATATGTATATAAATCAAAAAATACTATATATATGATATGTATACAGTGCATACGAGTCAGGACAAATCCTATAAACTACAGTCGCATACTTCCTTCTACAAAGAAGCTTTTCCCTTTGATGGGAAACGCTGCATACTACACCATAACACCATACCATGCCATTCACACCTATTCACACCTACTGAAAAAAATAACTAAAAATTAAAGAACCAAATGTGAGCAAATGGTAGCTGTCTTTTTTCGATCCATTTCAGCAAGTGTGCTGCTGAGACACTATCTAATTCTTCCCGTTGGATGCTGTAGCCAAAACGCCCATCGGACAAAGAAACCCAGAGCTGATCCTGAGATTGAACATGTCCGTCAGTGATGAGGATATTCCCTTGAGACAGAATCCTTGCAGGAAAGAAACAACACCATCATCAAACGGCTTAAGATTGGCTTGGGGGCTAGGAAAAACATCGTTCAGCAGTAAGCCTTCTGTATTTTGGATCATCCGTGTATCTGGGATTTCGGTTTATGACTTGCCATCAACCTAAACAATTTTTCCACTTTTAGACTTTGAGAGATGACTCTCCATCATCAAAAACACCATTTGAAGGTTTGCAAATGCAAAAAGTGGGATGACTGTCCACCATAGAGGCTTCCAAATATTCATTGTAGAAAGCCTTCCAGAATTTCTCAACTTTCCATTCCTCCAAAATCTGCAAGGGATTTTTGGATGCTATGAGTTTTCAGGGCTTTTTGAAGATCAAACAAAAACTAGTTGGTGGTTTCAACCCATCTGAAAAATATTAGTCAAATTGGATCATTTCCCCAAAATAGGGATGAAAATAAAAAAATATGTGAAACCACCACCCAGAAATCACACATTATTTCAACTCCAGGCATCAACGCGTCTTAGCTCATCAACAGAGATCTGCGGCACCTCGGAGGCGGTGCCAACTCCGCACATTTGGCACCGTGCGAAACGATGTTGTTATGGAAATCCACGACTCCTTTTGCAACGTTTTAAACACATCTTCCTTCGAGTTCAACCATTGGATGTACATCGCAAAAAACATGACAAACAGCCAACAAGCAATCAATTTAGTTGAGTTGGCTCAGCAAAAGTGCTCAGTTTGAGAGGATGGTGATGAAGTTTCAACAAAAACCACGGTCAGTCCCCTTAAGATGAAGCACTTAACAACGGTCAGTGGCAAAATTGGTCTCCAAAAAAATGCCAAACACCATCTCCATTCGCATTTCATTGGCTCAACATATGTCATACATATATATATATATATATTATATATATATATATCGTGTTTCCAGAGTCAGGAAATTTATATAACTGCCTTTTCCAACCTTCAAAAAAACCAATCTTTCCTTTTATTGGGGGGTGGTTCCGCCCGAATTTTGCTCTAACATTGCGTAACATGAAGTTCCGTCTGAATTCTAGTTGAGCAATGAAAAAAAACCTAGTTGTTTAGGATATATAAGGGATTATACTACCCAATAATACTGTTGATATTGTAAATATCCGATTCTTTACAGGGTCTCATACATGTTTGCAGAATTTCTGAAGCATCAACAGTATGGGGATTATAATAAAACCACTACAAAAGGATCCCTATTTTTGTAGGTACCTTCGAATATCTCGTTTTTTGGCACCTCTTCCGGCTTCACGAAGCCTCGATCCAAGGCTTCTTTGCCAGCGAAAACCAGAAGCAAATCCTGAAGGTGCTGAAAAAAAACACAGGTCACACCGGGGGGTTGCAGATTTTTCGTAGAAAAAAAAATGCATTTCAGATGATTATGAATCACATGTTGATGTGAAAAATAAATCGTGTAGTATATACATGATCTTTTAATAGAGTGATATGTATGTCAATGAAAAACATCTGTGTATGGATAAATACATAAATATATATATACATATATACACATACATAGTCACTCCGGCCCCAATCGGAAGGGAACCCAACCTACGCTTTTGGCATAGACCATCATCAAAGCAGTTCTAATCAAACAAACTTGAAGACGCTGGCAGGATTTTTGCAAGCTTATCACAACACACATTCGCAGCACACTCCAAGGTGCGTTGAAGGACTGATTGGTTGGTTATTGACGGAAGAAACTAACCCAACAAAACCGCTATTCTTTGCTTTACCACGCAACTAACTTCCGAGCAGCAACAACTTTTTGTTCCACCAGTTTGAGAAGGTTTGGTCTTGGGGGATTTCCAGAAAAGAAAAGAACCACGGTTTGGTGGGCTGAATTTCAATTGATGCTATACATCTTGGAAACCTCGAACTGCTTGGCCCAGAGTTCGGTTTTTTTAAAAGAATGCACCGTTGGCACAAACATATCTTCCTACGTACACAACGGGAGTTCAGGTCGTGTACCTTCTAAGTTGCCACCACGTAGTGGAGCTTAATCAATCCTTCCAAAGCAAAGGTAGGTTGGTCTTGAAATGACGGGTTTTCCCCAATTCCCTGAAGGAAAGAGTTGGGATTTCAAGATTGGAAATAAATTAAATGAACCCAACCGAGTTTGCCACAATTTCATGGTAACCAAGACCTGGTCCGGCAAAACCCCCATGTTTTTCACCACACCATTGGTCGAAAAACTCGAGTGATCTGATCTGCTTCTTCCTGAGTTTCGGCGTGTATGTTGGTTCATTCTCAGAAAATTGGCGGTATTTTAGGATCCAAAGTGTGAATGTTGACATACATTACCCAGTTAGGAATTTGAGCACTCAAAAGAATTTGACCTTTCACATGTGTCATAAGTGACCACGAACAGTTCATGAAGGATGGATAAATCCCATTGCGCCTGTTCAATGTCAGTATGATTTGACAAAACCATTCTGATTTCACATGAATTATATGATTTCTATCGGTTTCTCTTCAGCTTGTCCCAAGGTTATCAATGGCTTTGAAGGGATTCACCAGTGTATGTTCCATCATTCCATCAGGCACGGACACGGCTGTTTGAAAAGAAAAACATTGTCAAATGGTGCGGTAATTGCAGCAACCAACAAACAATGTAGAGAGGTATCAAAAGGACACCCTACAAACATGTGCACTGTATGCATGTAGATCTACAGTCGAGGTTTTGTTAGTTGTCACGGTTCTATACAAGATAAAAATAAATATATTTACAGTGTATATATATATATATAGACACATGTATACGCCTCCATGGACCATGGATTGTGAATGGAATCATCCCATTGCATATCAAGCTGCATCCTTCTGTCATGAAGTCATGAAAATACTTCAGTACACTCCCTTCAAGTAACCTAGCACCACTAGCCAACAACAAAAACCTCGGCACCAACACCCTGGTTACAGCTGGCAGTTAGTTGCCTGTTCCCGTGAGTACCCATATAACAAAAACACATCAAGCATTCGAAAGGATGTGATTGGACCTCTCCCATTTTGGGACCTCCATCCCGAAACCTATTATATTTGGCGCGTGGATGTTTTAGGATCAACTGTTCCCGAGGGTTTAGCGGTTTTTGCAATGGGATGGCTGAACAAGAAAAACAAAATGGCTTCATGCGACACCTATACTCCCTCTCGAACATCACCTGAAACTATGCCATGTGGAAAAATACTTCCTGTTGGGGTTGATGTTTTTCAAGTTGCTTTCATTTCCATGAATGAATGTATATATATATACATATATATATATATACATATATATATATGGAGGTTTCCTAAAATGCTGGTATCCCCAAAACACCCCAAATTGATCATTTTTAGTAGGAAAACCCATGGTCGTTGGGTAAACCCACCATATATACATGCAAACATGTTCAGTCACGATTTCCACATTTCTGATCATACCTATTGAGATTCAATTGAAACAAATCCTCCAGCTCTTGAATTCACATACGTATACCTACACAGAATTAGAGACGTTTTGTAGAGATCCATATATAAATAAATATAAATATATAATTATACGTATACGTATCTGTGTCATCAATCCAGCACAAATACCATCAAACTACCAATCGGGTCCCAAGTGTTTGCCAAAAACCCGTACTTCGCGACCGTGCCAAGATACAAAGTGACCCTCCCTAAGGCAACTTTCTAAATACTCCAAGCCTTAAGTGCTTCAGCCGATTGGGGCCACTGCTGCAACGACCACGACGACGAGGACAACAACACAACCAACCAACACAACCCAAGAAGCACACAACAAAGCCCTGATATCATTGGGAGGTAGCAGGAGAATGAACAACAATGTAATTATTTGACGACCAAAAACACATGAAATTAATGTTTCCTCCGGTAAACCATTATTGTAAGTCAAGTGGCAACCCTAAGTCATATCACAACGTACCTCTTATTGCTGATGTAATTCTTTACAACCTCCAGTTGCTCGAGGTCACCTGACTTCAGGCCTGTTGATAGACCAAAATCCGGCGAACCAGTTGAGGTTGGCAGCTTCTCCCATCATTTACAGGGTTTTGTAATTCTTTACATCTCAGGTGGTGCATGATTTCTTCCGTAAACAGTATCATATTCCAAATCCTTGTGCAAACATTGATTCACAGAGGAAAAAAATCATCAATCAGCCACTTTGGACATGATGAAACACTAATATATACCAAGGCTAGTCGCCTAGTCAGGTGCTTTGGACTTACAACAAAAATGGAAAATACCTACGAATTACTTGGATTTGCTGGGATCAATTTCTACTCTTGCAACGCAGCGCAGTTGAAAGGTGTCGGAAACACAGTCTAGCCGTTTACTTCCTCCCCCCTGTCCAATTCCAGAAGAACTTTTCGCTTTGCTGTTACTGTAACGAACAGTCTAACTTAACACATCTTAAGAACAGCTAATAGAAATGAACAAAATAGGAAATACCGCACAACCGTTCCATTCATGATTTTCGCATCGTCTGAAACCAAGTGCCAATGTTGTTACAACCGACACGTCTACCTGACACCCATGGCAACCGCCGAGTGACTCGGAGCATGTTGGAGCCCTGTTCGTTTCGACATCACAGGGGCTGCAGGACGTCTCCTGCAAAAGGCCGTTTCGCCTTTGGCAAACGTTGATGGCAACCAGAAATCCGGGTTTGATCGTTCCAACAACCAACGGTTGGATGGTGCTAAAACCCTGTAAATCATGGGGGTTTCAACTACCAACCTCAACTGGTTTTGATCGAAGGGGATTTCTGGTTGCCATCAACCGGATTTTTTGTGCGTTTTTTTGTGGAAACATTCATCTGCTCTGAAGCTCTTGCCTCGGATTTGCCAAGCTTTTGGATTGTCAATCCTCGTCAATTTCTGGTCGATGAACCCTAAATCTGGAATTCCATCATTTCGGGGAAATGAGGAAACTGAAAGTCACCAATGAAAGTTCCATCACTATGCAAGTGAGCCCTCGGCTGGTGCTCATAAAAATAGCTCTTTCCGAAGTAGTATCGTCTGGCCGATGATATCATTAAATCTTGTGACCTTCAACATGCTGATCATATTCCTTTACATGTTTCACCAGCACAGTCTGCCGAAAGCCAATTTTCATTATAACACAACATAGACAATTAGATATACTATATATATTAATACATAATAGACATATAAATTTACATGCATACTGTCCTCATACACATATATGTATATATACACACTCTGGCTGTATATGCCGATCATTGTCATGAATGCAACTCATAGGCACAATACGCATCCAGTTGATGCAGGCTCCAGCAAATGCCAGGCGGCCCACAGCAATAACCCATGGGGGTCGAGAAATGTTGGCTAAACATCCGAGAACCAAAAACATTCTGATGGAAAACATGTTGTGACTTGTTTTTTGGTGTTCCCAGGGTTTCTACATGGCTTCTCTTCTCTACTCAGATCATGTTTCAAGTCCATCAATGGTTCCCGGATTGAAGTTGCAAAAAAATTATTCAAATAGTAATCAAGGGCCATCTCCAAAAACATTGCAATGGCTTCGAGCGACCATCGATAAAAAGGCTGGCTGTGAGTCTCTTCCTAGCAGTTTAGTTGTCACCTACAATTCTCAATATATTTCACCACCCTTCAAATCCCCAAGTCAGCAGATTCCTTTCACACCTGGAACTTAAATTTGAAATCATCTGTTTCTGGAAAGAAAAAACAACGTGGGACAAGTCCTAAAAAAAATACATTTCACGTTCACAACTTAGTTTCCATTTTTGATCTTTCACTCCTGGCACGAAGAGGACGTGTGACATTTTCTGCCTTCACTTCGTCCAGAGATGCCACCAAAAGCCTTGAATTGGGGGAAACAAAAAAGTTGCTCAGATTTGTTGTAGTAAAATCAAGCAAATTTGGGATGAATCCAAGTCATTTGTTGTGTTTCAATGTAATTTATCAACTATTTTGGTGGCACCAAAAACATCCAACAGGATCGTTTTCTGTTTGAAGATTTTACATACACCCCCGAAATTTTATTCACAGCTCGTTTACCCTTGCAAAACATGGATGGTTTTTTTTTCAAACGCCAAGACGATGCCCTGTCCATCCTTCAGATTTGAGGTGTCCAGATTTCCAAGGATTCGAAAGCTGAAGCAACTAATGAAGTTCCACCCCAAAAAAACACCCCCCCCATGGGGATGTGCAATTTTTCCAGGAAGATCTTCTTTTTTATTGGTTTGGAAAAACCAATTTGGCATTCAGGTGAAGGTTGGCTTGGAGAAACATCTTCACTTTATCCTGGAAAAGCTTGTGATTTTTAGACCCCCAAATTCCCGAGCGGATATCTGAAGCGGTCAATCAACTACCGGAGGAAGGTTCCTTACAATTCAATTCCTTCAGCATATGAAAACACACACACACACACATACACAAATGAGTCACGAAGGCAATGATCTCCGCCAGATGCCAGATGTATATAAAAATCAACTGTATATAAAATTATCACTTTGATGAACCCAACCAAAATACCTGCATCGTTGAATGGTTTTCCTGAGAAAATGCCACAAAAGTCCGAATCGTGTATTTTTTGTAGAAATCTGCAGGCTTTAAAAGCCAGTTTAGGATGGACCATTTGGTGATGACTCGTGATACCAAAATTACCTACAGTATGACACCCTATTTGTAGCATGAACTCTATGTTTGCTCTCCAAGTCTAATACCTGGAACTGGTCGTTTCTTTCTGGCCTGGGAAGCTTGACATACTGCGTTTCGCTCCGTGATCATCATCCCCAACGATGCAAATGGGAGAGTTTATACACTAGAGCTTTTGAAATTGGGTAATATATATACCTACTTGGTGGCTTCAATCCCTTTTGAAAAATATGCTGCTATGCTCGTCAAATTGGGTCATCTCCCCAAGGAGGGATAAACATATAAAAAATGTTTGAAACCACGACCTAAATACTGAATAATCACCCAAACAAAAAGTATGCTTTGGAGATATTCGAGGAGGCAACTGGCAGATTTGAAAGGAAAAATTCAAGTCTTGCAGCATCGACAGCAATATCTACTGTAGGTATGAAAGTAAATATCTTTGGCTGCCCCACAAAAAGACTGAAGAGGTCTTGCTTTTGCCACAAATTCTTGACAAAAAAATCGAAATCTACAACTTTTTTGCCATTATGCTTGTAATAACTGTGTTTTGCTTGCTGTTTCACCATCTTCAACTAAAGTCGATCCTGCCAATGAACTTGTGCCAGGAAACTGACTCGGTTTCAGCCGGCGTTTCTGTCGTTTCAGCCACCTGTACCAAGGTGAGGCGTGGCCCGCTGACGAACCATGAGAAGTTGATTTCAAGCAGAAATCCGGCGAGAAAACCAGTGAGGTTGGTTGGCAGTTGAAATCCCATTATTTACAGGGTTTTAGCACCATCCAACCGGTGGTTGTTTAGGCGGATTTCTGAACCATCAACAGTAGTTTTCAATCCCTGGTGGTGACAGGGTGAAGGGTGAACCCAATAGATATATCTGAAGATATCCGAATATCTCAGGACCAATCCTATGACCTGGCGATGGATCTTACTTGTTGTGCTGAAACTAAACACAAAATCCTGTCATTTTAGTCATCTACTTTTTGGAATCTACCAAAAGTAATCTTTCATAAAAAGGGAAACAACTAGGACAAAAATGATACGCCAGGACAGATTGAACATACCTCAGGTTGATAGTAGATTCAGCAAATTATTCCGCAAGAGCTTCACCACCCAACTTACCAAACATACATGTTGTACACATTTTTGCACTCATCTTGATGAAGATGCGTGGCAGTCTTTGTATTCAAACTTGTGTTCACTTGTTTTGCAAATACGGAATGGTGTAATATTGTGAAATGCTCTGATCATGAACTTGCGAACAATCAAAAACAAATGCAAAGTCCGTCTGTCTTTCTATCTGTCTGCATGAACGTATGCATGTATGCATGTATGTATGTAGGTACATACGTACATACGGTACGCAGGTAGGTAGGTAGGTAGGTAGGTAGGTAGGTAGGTAGGTATGTATGTATGTATGTATGTATGTATGTATGTATGTATGTACCAGTGTATGTACCAGTGTATGTACCAGTGTATGTACCAGTGTATGTACCAGTGTATGTACCAGTGTATGTACCAGTGTATGTACCAGTGTATGTACCAGTGTATGTACCAGTATGTATGTATGTATGTATGTATGTATGTATGTATCTATCTATCTATCTATCTATCTATCTATGTATCTATGTATCTAAATACGTACAACAACTACATATACACAAAAGTGTCAAAAAAGATACACCCAAACTGTATGTGCAAACAAAAAACATATGCAGGTGGGTTTGTAACCTGAGGTGCTCCAACATGCACCACCCAACCCCACCTGGGAAGAGAAGCTGCTCCCATCGCAAGCGCGAAGCCATAAAGCTGCCGTTCTGACAACATCACCGGCGGTTCGGAACCGCAGCCGTGCTTCCAGGACTTTGGTGGCGCGACCTGACAACCACCGGTTGGATGGTGCTAAAACCCTGTAAAAAATGGGATTTCAACTACCAACCTCAACTGGTGCAGGATTTCTACCATCAAGAGCATCTTTAGATCCAATTGCAATAAGCATCTGAAGTACATGTGGTCCCAAGCCTGAATTAAGTTTCATGCAGTTCCACAAAACGCATTTCCGCAGAACTGTGACATTTTGCACACTGCATTTTGCACCAAGCAGCGTGGGGTGACTCTTTGTATTCCGAAAAGTGTTTGGAGAACACAAAACGAATAAAGGACCTTTGCTTGCATACATGTACATCTTGGGGCACACCGTAGTATGTCACTAACCTAAACTAAGTCTCTCCTGAAATGTTTCTCACATTAGACACTGATGCTGATGATTCCAAAGAAAGACTTGCAGTGTATTAGAATGATGGCGAACCCCTTCATTTTCAAACATCAAATGCGAAGTCACTGGAACTCGGGGTACCGAAATTCTATCAAACCGCTAAATATGTTTTCAGCCTGAAAAAAACTGAAAGAAGTAGTACAATAATATATCTGGTAAAAGTAAAGATTGTAGCGTATAGTGTATACTTCCAAGAATTTTGGATTTTTGTGTCAGATTGAGCTCACTAATGTTTATGATATGAAGACAATTTGCAAAAAAAATGACTCTTCAGGATTCATAAAGTGATTTGGAGCTTCGGCATGTTGGACCTGGGGATGGTCAGCAGCCACAGGCTTCATCGAAAGCGCTGCCATTGCCATGGCTCCACCCCAATGGTACTTGGTGGGTGGAAGCACCGAAACCAGCCGTCAAAAAGATGGAAACATCTGCTGATAAAATTGAACTTACAGTAATGAGATTTGTCAATGTTATACTGCTTGTGTTAGGTGGTACAAAATGGTTTAGCTGGTGAACCTCTGACTTTTGCTTTCGTTGACCATGGTCATATAAGCTCTCGTTTTTGCATGTTTTTGTCCTTTAGTTTTTGATCTCCTTATCGTTCTTGGTGCTGTTGCTGTTGCTGTTGCTGTTGCTGTTGCTGCTGCTGCTGCTGCTGGTGTTGTTGTTGTTGTTGTTGTTGTTGTTGTTGTTGTTGTTGTTGTTGTTGTTGTTGTTGTCGTTGGCGATGTTCACATTGCAAACGTGTGCGTGGCGTAGACAGAACCTTACTAATGCTCCACAACCAAATTGATTAATATACTTAATGATAAAATGTAATGTACAAACATCTTGTAGGACAAGTTTGATTTACAATTTACAATTTTGACCGGACTCACTATCTGATGTTGCAAGACTCTCGTGTCCAAACCACTCTAACATTCCGGAATTTTCGCGTCATGTCGCTGAGCCACGAAGCATCAATGCAATGACTTTTCTTGTGAGCTAAATGTGGTCAAAAGCTTCGGCTGGACAACTATTTCTGTCGATCAAACGTGTACACCGCATTTAGGGGGGGGATTATTGAAGATCTACTGTAACCAAAATTGTGAAACAGTCATGAAGTGTGCAATTAGGCCATAATTCCATGGAATGTCGAAAGCAGCTGGTCTTCTGGCTATGTGCAGCTCTCCACTGCATTCACCGTTCACCATGCTACTACCATCACTAAACGCTGATAGCAAAAGTTGCCCGTCCGAAAGTGGTACCAAAATCAGCAACTTGAAATAGGCTCATTTTTGAGCTGTGAATCTTGTATATCATAATTGAAATGTGGGCATCGCAATTGCAAACTTTAATCATCGTTTGTGTCTGTATGACTGTATGCTTATCTACAAACAGCGGCGCGGCAACAAAAACATATGATATCAGAAAAGTCGTAGCATCTGTTGTTTCTTCTGTAATAAGTACTGTATTCCAATACACGATATCCCTTCTGGATGTTCTGACCAGAATTTATTGTGTTGGGAGTCAACAAAGCTTTTGTCACCTGAATCACTGATGACTCAGATGAGCCCGTCACCCTACACAGCCTCAATGTGTTACTCAGCCATCCCAAGGCCCTCTCAAACTTGCCCTCCCGGCCATCCTCTTGACATTGTTGCACCCAACATTGGAAAAGTTCAAACTGGAAGTCCTTTTCCAGCAAAATGGGGACGATATCAGCGGCGAATTTCAGGAATTTGAGGGATAATCACTTTCAAGAGGTGAGCCAGTTGGTACGATGAGGTTTGTTCCAACATATGAAAGAACTAAAGTGTGGGATGGCAACAATCGACAAGTGGAACATCTATACATACATTAGAAAGGCATGGAGGTATGAAGAGGTGACAAGAAACATGCTTAGATCTTGCAACCAAAGGCTTATCAGCGAACTTTGAACCCCGGCTTCTGGCCAATAGTCAACCTGGTAGACATCCATGTGTTGTGTCCAGGTCACTGATTTCCCCGCAACGAATTACGGCACATATATGGGGCATCTTACATGGTAAATTCAAACTGGTGAGCCCTGCCAAATCCGTGGCATTTTGGGCACCATCCTCACAGATCTTGGGGATGCAAATGAATAGCCAACAAAATTAAATTGAACTTCACTCTGAACAGTTCACTTGTGAAGGCCCAGGTAAAAAGGGATGATTCTGGTTTGACATCTACGGTTGCAACTGTTGATTAGTATTTTATGCTGCACATGTCTATCCCACAAACCACAAGCTAAAAAAATATTCGCAAGCTCTCCATCAATGAGACGTGTTGCGATGATATTTACTGCCCAGCGAATCCAAGGTAACATAAGTAACTTTACCTAACTCTTGTCAATCCCTTTGTCCTCCTCCTGCTTGCGCAACATCGTTTCAATCCTGGGCATGGGATGAACATGAATGAACCTACCCTTCGGGGCCGAGCCGAGCCAAAACTCTGGCTGGAAATCATAACTACACACATACCCTACCCCATGAAAGTCCTCTTGGTGACTGTTTACTTGGGTAGCCAATAGATCAGCTGGTCTCCAAAGTAGGGACTCATTGGAGATCCACTGAAAATCCTTGATTTTAGACGGTTTGAACAAGAACCTTATCTACATTTGCCTAGGGTCCCTAGATTCTACATCTCGTTGGACACAGTGACCGGAGCAGAATCTGTTCAAGCTGTTGGCACATGTTCTCCCACAATCACCTTGCAACAGAAATTTCCCGATGGAGCTGAGCGTAAAACTGTATCTTTGGCTAGTCTGAAATTATGTTGGAGGATGGATGGATAGGATTTTACCATTTTGCACCCGTGCCAACCTGCCCGTGCCGTGCCGGAAGCTATGAAACCAAGTGGCACTTTCACGACACGTTGCTTTCTCACCACCATCACTTCCTGCGGTGACGAAAACAGAGGATTGCAAAACATAAATTAAAGTCCACAACACACCAGAATGCAACATACATGACCATGCAACATCACAACTCACATAAGTTTCTTCGCAAAGGTCTAGGAAAAGAAAGTAACATCGAAAGACATGGCCAGAGTCGGAGGGTTCCGAAGGTTCCTGCAATTGCCGTTCCACCGCTTGAACCTGGAAGCTCGGCGCGAACGGGATGATCGAGTGGGAACCTCTGGAACTGGGGTTCCGCATTTGCACCTGGAACCAATATATGATGCATCTGATTCCGAAGCATCTTTCGCCTGCAAAAAAGTGTATAAGAATCAAAGAAAACATCCAAATATACTTCCGACATCATCTCTTTTTGGTTTGTGGGAAACTGCATTAGTTCAGGTCCGTCCCATTTGGAAACCATTGCCAATAACAGGGTAATCCCCATATTTTGGGTTGTGTGAAAAAGACTGAGGTCTTAAACCTCCACAACTTCAAATCATCTGCTGTGGTCCCACCCCCCCCAAAATTTCTATATAGGTGCTGGTCCCACACCCCAAACATCCATTCAAATCTAGTTGGTGGTTTCAACTCATCTGAAAAATATTTGTCAAATTGGATCATTTCCCCAAATAGGGATGAAAATGAAAAATGTTTGAAACCACCACCCAGAAATTAACGATCTTTTTTCTGCCACCTTTGTCCACTTGACATGTTGCCAAGTAGCTCTCTCTTCTGCTGCCTTCTCCTTGGCCTCTTCCTGGCCAATCAGGATCAAAGCTGTCCGGCACAAAGAAGCACGGCAAATGTTCAGCATCTTCTTTGTTCATCCAAGTAGCTATATCCCATGTGTGTCAGCACATGCTCTAGAAATGAAATATATAGATCAATCAGTTCATACATATATGAATATATAATGATGTATATTTCGATTTGTATTTCTATATTGTGCAAATGTATAAAAAATATATAAACAAATGTGATGCATACACACACATACATATATATATATATATATATATAATGCATAAATGTACGTAACTAAAAGCAAGCGACGCATAGAATATTCTGCAAGAAGGATAGGTTCAACATGTTTTTCATTAGTCTTCTGAACAAAAAACAAGATCCCCCGAATCCCCCATTAAGAATGTCTGGAATTTCTGCCTCAATAGGCGCGTTTAGATTTCCTATTTGCAAGAATACATCTCTTCATTTTACAGGTATTCGGTATTAGTATCGGCTTGTTGGGAACAATTCGTCTGATTGAACTACAGATCTGGCCAATCAGAACCCAAGTGTAAAAAACACTCACAACACTTTCGCACTGCCTCTCGTCTTTTACAGTGCGATTTGAATACCATCTTTCTTTATTTGATTGAAACAATACACCCTGGAAGATTAACATGGAACCTGAGAATACACCCCTGGAAAAGGAAAATCATCTTCCAAACCACCATTTTCAGGTTCTATGTTAATCTTCGGGGGTGTACGTATTAGGTCCACAAATGTCTCACTGACCCAACGTTTTCGAAACCAATCCCAGTTTCCACCAGGCAGTCACCCCAAACCTCCACAAATTGAGTCCAAGCTTGTAAGCACATCACCTCAAAACGAGGAAATGCCACGCAATAAAACGAAACGGGAGAATCGGGGGTTTGATTCACATCCACCCACAAAAAACCGTTATCTTCATCTTCATCATCATCGTCCTCAAGAATCATCCACCATTTTCATCATCATAAATCGTGCCTGGTCAAGCATCATCATCACTATTGCCGCAAACATCATCATCATCATCACCATCATCATCATCACCATCATCATCATCATCACCACCACTATTGCTGCAATCATCACCTTGGTCATCATGATCATTGTCGTCGTGATTGTCTTCGTCGTGGTCGTCGTGGTCGTCGTCCTCCGTCTTTAGTGTTCACTTTTCTTCTTAGTGCCCTTATAGTTGTCTTACATGGTTCCTCATTGTGCACCTGGATGTAGTCACTGAGATTGGTAGGGTACTCAGAAATATGGTGCCCCTGAACCAATTTTCAAACACCGCTTCCATGCAAACACCAGTTTTGTTTGACGACACGTTTGAGGGTTACCCTTTGTGCTGATGGGTTTCATGATCCACTTCTTAGCGGATATCCATCTTTGCCTGTGAGGTTCCTATCAAAGTTCACAGTCAAAGTCTAGCTGTTTTCAGAATGTTTCAATCCCTGTCGTTTGTGTGATAAACACAAAAACAAAACCAACATGTGGTTTCAGCAATACCCTAAATTTACCAGTTGTTTTACAGCACATAACAGTGCATAACAATATGCACCTAGAACCCAAATGACCCTTGTTTTGCTTAAAAAGGGCCTTGTTTTGGAGGGTGGACCTTCAAAAATAGAGGTTATTTGGGCTCTAGGCATATATATATATATGTATTATACCTATGAGTAGATTCCTGCAAAAATTAACCAGGTCTCAAGGTCTCATATCATTTCTTGGACCTATATACGTTTCTGCCTCATGCAACTGGTGCCTTTTTTCAACACATTTCCGAGACATTGGGAGCCCTTGTTGGATGGCTACCTCCAAAACACGTCGCGTGCCAAGGACAAGGAGGTGGGGAGGTTACGCCCAAATAACCTGCTTAACCCTCCAAAACAAGGAAGGCCCCTTTTCAAGCAAAACAAGGGGCCCCAAGTTGGGTTCTAGGTATATATATATATATCTTTCAGATTTGTTGGCTGGCTGCGATGAGTGCCAAGATGTTGCCTCATATGTTGCCTCCCGCCATTGCCATCGTGAATGGTATGCTTTTTCGGAAGTTGACAGGCTAGGATTTGCTGCCAAGTGGCTAGGGGCGCCAATTCAGCGTCCAAAATCATTTGTGCTACAATCTGCGACGCTTTCGGGACAAAAAAGAAGCAACACAAACGAATAGAAACAACGAAATCAATGAGAAACGAAATTATGCACGATCAATGGAGATGACAAATAATTGGACAGGAACCAATACAGTAATCTACGCTCCAAAAAAGACTCTCGACTGCATGAAAGTCTTCCAACTTCATTACCTATAATATTCACAGCATGGGCTTTTTTCGACCCAAAATCGGCTCCAAAGCTCCATCTTTTTGGTGTTTTTTCACCAACCAGCCGGGTCAACATATTGCGCACAATCCAATTTGGATCACCACCGGCTTTTGCCAGGGATCCGAACATATAAAAAAAACAACACCATTTGAGTTGCCCTTAACCACCGGTTGCCAGAAATGTTGTTGACTTGGAGGATCATTTTATTTAGGATCGGTGGTACCATTTATAAACCATGAGTTTTTGGCAAGTCATCTAAAGATCCGGGTTGTTCCCTTCCCTAGTCCATTTAGCGTGGTTTCCGAAAATGATGGAAACGCCCCTATTTATGGATGGTGAAAAGAATGGAACACCCTATTAAAATGGGATGATTTGGATGTTTCCGAAAATAATTGTACCCCCAAATCATCCATTTTAATATGGTTTTCCATTCTAAACCATCCATTTTTTGGGTACCTCTATTTTTGGAAACATCAATTTTTTCCTTGTTGGTTGCCAAGTCTCCCCCGGAAAACCGGCACCTTGCGACTGCTTGCCACACGCGAAGCCTTGACATGAAAGAAGTGCGCCTGAGCCTGGCAACGGTTTTCGTTTTTTTTTCGGGGTAGGAAACAACGGGGGAGTGTGCCCCAAGATGTAAATATATATATATAAACATAAATATACATACAAATATAAGTATAAATAAATACACACACATAAATACATACGTATATATATGTATATATATATATTATAGAAACACAAATACATACATACATACATACATACATACATACATACATACATACATACATACATACATACATACATAGATACATAGATACATAGATACATACATACATACATACATACATAGATAGATAGATAGATACATAGATGCATACATACATAAATACATAAGTAAATGAATAGATAAATAAATGTATATATCTGGGCAGATGACTATAGTTCCTGAACCTGAATTAAGGGAATTTTTGAGGGACTCCCTTTAAAAAACCACCGTTTGCGGGGGGTGACCACGGCTGAGGAACCCAACTGACCCTTTTTTTGGGGGTTGACCTTCAATTTTATGGGTTGAACCTTCCAAAATATGGGTCATTTGGGTTCTAGGTATACACATCCTAAAGGGCTGAACCCCCAAAACCTACGAAACAAACAAAGCAACAAAAAGAACTCAAAACAAAAACGAGAAATTGCTTCAGAATCTATCGTTTGAAATGGATTCGGCTGGGAAAGACAACTAAATAATTACTTGTGCACAATTTCTATTGGAGATACACCTATATGATGATAATGTGATCAGGTGCGTTACTTCATGGCCGAAAACAATGAGACAAGGAAGCCCAGGGAAGATCGTTTCGGAAACTCAGCAGAGACGTTTTCTTGCGTCTGGATTTGTTGGAGATGACCATTCATCTACTGAGATTCCTTCATTGTTGATGATCATTGCACTGCATCCCAAATCATAATGGAAATGATGGCTTCATACATATCTCCTGCCGAGGATAAACTCTGATAATGTGTATACAACAATATAAATAAATATATGTATATATATATATATGTATATGTATATGTATATATATATATATGTATATGTGTATATATGTATATATGTATATATCTTAGGAGCTTCGGCACGCAGCACGCGCAACGCTGCGTGCCAGCACGCAGTTTCGTCACGCAGTGGGTTTCTATAAAGGAAATGATGTGAATGCATTTTTCTGCAAAAAATAAATGCATTGGTGATGTTGGGACCTATCCGGGACCCTAAATAGAACCTCAGTGACGAATGCATTTTTCCGTTTCAAAATTTCTAATCCAAAAAAATCACCTGAATGCTATTTGTTTCAAAAAATAAATGCATTGGTGATGTTGGGACCTATCCGGGACCCTAAACAGAACCTCAGTGACGAATGCATTTTTTCCGTTTCAGGAATTGTCTTCATCAACGTCTTCCGCAACTGGTGCTTCTGAACAGCTGCTGGAACTACTGCTCGAGCTGCTGCTGCTTGAGGAACTGCCCGCAGGCGGAGCATTCTGAGACGACCGAGATGCCAGCACGTGAGTGACCGAGATGCTAAGGTATATATGTATATATGTAAATATGTATATATGTATATATGCATATATGTATATATGTATATATGTATATATGTATATATGCATATATGTATATATGTATATATGTATATATGTATAAATGTAAATATGTATATATGTATATATGTATATATGTATAAATGTATATATGTAAATATGTATATATGTATCTATGTATAAAAATAAAACATATATAAACCGATAACAATGAAGTCCGTTCAAAACGCAAGCAATGAGCACAGACACACAATCTATCTGTTTCCGAGGCCATTGCAGAACGAGTAGTAGGCCAACACTGCCAATTCACTATCCACGAAGAACTCCTAGTTGCTTCCAACCAGCTGCTCCCCGGGTCGTTTACACTTTTCAACAAATACTACCCTCCTGGGAACTAACATATCCTACCTTTGGGAGAGGAAAATCATCTTCCCAGCTACCTTTAAAGGGGATATGTTAGTTCCCTGGAGGGTAAACTTACCACTACTTCTTCATAGAAGTCAGTTCTTAGCGGGATCCACATAGCCCCGTTTGAAATCACATGGAGCAGCCGGCCACAGGCGTTGCACCCGCGGGTCACCCGATGGTTCCTTGTCCAACTCTCTTTCTCCCACATTGCGACGCTTGCTCTGCTCTGTATCGTTGACCCAAGACTGGAAGAGCCTTGGGAAGAGACGGTTTCATCTGGCATGGATATCGCGAATAAGGGAGGTGTGTGTAGCAACAAAAACATGGAAGGTATGTTGTTGTACCATCAGGTAAAGCAACGGAAGGAACGGTAAAACAACGCCATTTATCACCAATGCGGGATGCTCGTTCAAAGAGAGTAATCTAAGAAACAGCGCTTGTGTTAAATCATGCAACCTGATCTACACAGCAAACACTAGGGTCAAACCCTTGCCATAATTGTGGATCTCCTTGCTAGCTTCAAATCGTTCCAGGCTGGTACCATAAATGCCCTTGTGGGAGAAATTATAGCATTTCAGTTGCAAATACTCTCAATTCTGTGATCTGGCGACTGCAACTTCTCAACCAAACACCTAGCCTTCTGTTGAATCAATCCCAAATCAGAAGATCTTTGCATACATGCAGCGTTTGGGATGTAGAGCAAATATGTGTACTGTCACAAACAAAACCGGGCAAATTCCGGGGTACATGAGAACATCATGATACGTGCATACTTCTGTGCATTATATCCATTTCAACTATGCGAGCAAAAAAAAAAATCAAAGAACACATTAAGTGACTGCATGTGTAATGTATGTATACTGTCTATTATATGTAAGTTTTAAATGCTTTGCTGTAAGGTTTCCATAAACACAATTCATTACCTCTCTTTGCATCATTTTTGCATCATTTCTGCCACATAGGTGCTGGAATGAATCAACAGAAACTCCCCTTCCTCTTTGCAAAAGCTGTTTCTACCACCCAGAGGATACATGGAAGGGCCCTTTTCTGATATCCCTTCCTGTTTCAAGCTACAGCAGCCTGGCATCCGACCACCTGTCACAGTTTTTTTTTCACTCCGTTCATCATTTGGAGAGCAAACCATCTACAACTCCAGCCTTCATACTGTTGATGGAAGACATCCTGCACCTGGGATGGTGCTAAAACCCTGTAAATAATGGGATAAACATGGATAAACTCATTAAGATCATTTTCGGCTTATCTGGTCACTGGCTCCGACTGCTCGATCGATGGTCATCTTCTAGGTATCCGGGCGCTCTGATGAGGTGATCATTATTCTCCACAAAACTCCTGGGATTTTCAAGGCTTTTTGGGGATCGGACAACTACCTTGAATCACCCTAACCCTTTTCTCCCATGGTTCCGTGGAAAACGGGGCCGCCAAATGAAAGGAAACGATCCTATTGGAGAGACCCATTTTTCACGGAACCATGATGATGGGAGGAAGGGTATGGGTAACACTGGAAGGCTACTTTACTTGATTGATTGACAAACTGTACCCTGATCATGACCTCAATGTAAGCATGATACCATACATGGCTGGAAAGAAAAATTCAAGACAAATTAAATAACAAGCTGCGTGATGTTGTACTATGTATGTAATGGGCTTAGCTTCAACAAACAAGCTAAAACAGCTAGAACATGTCTTGATAATCTACCTAAAAATATGGTATATCATATAAAGCATTCTCTAATATTCCACAAAAATTTCACGGACCAGGCTATTTCATGAAGATTCAGTGGAGGATTTTTTGGAAACTGGGATGGTTTTTTAAATTTCTATGCCTAGTTGGTGGTTGAACCAACCCCTTTGAAACATATGCTCGTCAAATTGGGTTCATCTTCCCCAATTTTCGGGGTGAAAATCAAAAATATTTGAGTTGCCACCACCTAGATACCCTAAAATTCTCTCTTTTCCTTGTATGTATTGTGGACCCGTGATGCTGGATGAAGTCGTGCCATGATTTGCCAACCAGCTCAACGGATTCAACCTGAAACACCCTATGAGCAGGTCATCAACAGGGGATCATGATGAACGACCAATCGATGGCAACCAGAACTCCGGCGAGAAAACCAGTTGATATGATAACTATCCCATCACAGGGTTTTATGATACATCCCAGGTGGTGCAAGATTTCTTCCATCAACAGTATATCACCAAGCCAAACAATGTGCACTATTTTTTTCGAGAAATCCATCAAAATTACCCTACATTTGTATTGTTTGATCCCCCCGAAAACTGGTGATTCAATGACCCCTACTTCAAATCCCCCGAAAAAAACCCTACAGTACCCAACACAAGACTCGCAAGTTTTTCAATTGAAAAGAGTTTCCATGTTGGGATTTGTTTCCATCTTAACAGTCTCCTCTGTCAGAATCCCACATGATGGGATGTATGTAAACAATATGAATGCTATTGTTGCAGAAACCAAAACCAATGCAGGTTGAACAAAAGTTCAAAAGGGTCACTTCGTTCTTGTTTCTTGTCACTTCGCTTTTGAGCTTTGTTCGGGACGGCCAAGTGATGTGTCCCATCGCCCCCTGCTGTTGAAAACTGTTAGCCCGCATCTACAATCATCAAACATAGTGACTTAGAGTTCTTGGTACTGTCTTCTACTTAGCATAACCTGCTGGTTATGGATCTTGGAAACAGATTGTGACATTTACACGCAAACACACACACAAACACGTTCATCAACCCCTGACCTAGCCATGGCATTGCGCACATTCCGAAGCCGTTCTGCCTGACATGAGTTCATACAAATGTGGTCATGTTGTGCGAATCTTCACCACGAAATGAACATTCAACACATTCATTGCATTGTTGAAATCATAAAAATCATACCCACATATGATACGGATCTATGTCTTGTTTTCTTTTGGTGTCATTACAAAGGCTTTCCGGGGAGCATTGTGGAAGAATCTGGTTGGTATACGAGCCATGCAACATGCAAGGATTCCATCACAAATGGGGACCCATTCGTATAGCCAGAATTTGGCCACAACAAACTTCCCTTTTGTTTTCTTTAAGTGAGTTAAACAAAAAAAATCAAAAGCTAATCCACACACTCGAACTTTAGCCATCCTCAAATTATCCGTCCAACTGTTCTTGATTCCAATCCTGACACCCTAGCCAAGAAACCCCATGGATCTCACTAGGGAAAGGTCTTTTTTGAAGAACATCAAATAATGAAAATATAAGAACAAATATATATGAATAAAAAATAGAATTATATATAAATATACATAAATACATACATGTATATATAAAAACATTTTGTATATATGATATACATATGAGTTTATAATTATATGAAATATATATATACATATATGTACATTAAACACGTTTACTGTAACATAGGATGCTTTACCAATTCTTACAAATCTAAGTGGATAAACCAAAACAGTTCCCCTAGGATGGTGCAATTTTTTCCATCTCAACGTCTAGACTTCTCCAATCATGAAACACATTCATTCACCAACAACAAGAAGAGCAAGAGCTTGTTCTCCCCAAATGATTGTTGTATACATATCACCAATAGATCCATTGAAATCACGTTTCGCTACATTATGTTGACAGAACTCAAATTCCGATCGATAACCACCATGTGGTGTCAGGATCTGCAATCCCTCCATCAAGTGCAACTGCCGATGGACAAAATCTGGCTCACCAAACTTGCAGTATTCTCAGCCTAGCAATCTGGCAAACCGGATTTGTCTATCAACCATACCTTTCCAACTCGCCTGATGATTCAAGATCTGAGTTTGCATCTCTTGAAGTTGTGCCTGAATTTTTTCAAGAGACATGTTTGTAGCTTGAAGTGTTCAACAGGGTGGCCACTGACTACAGGGAATGGAAAACAAAAACTGTTGACCATCTATGCAGGTGTATATGTAACAGATCAATATCATCATTATTACAGTATTCGTTATCATATTATGTGATGTTTATACAGAATCTTGGGCTCTGCTCAAGTGCGTCTTTTGGAAACAGGTTCCCCTCAAAAGCCTGATTGGAGAACCAGAAGTAGATCTGGCTCGAGTCCTAGTGGGTGTTTTCCTCAACAATACAGCAAGTGTATGTTTCAATGATTATGTATGTATGTATGTATGTATGCATGTAGGTAGGTAGGCATGTATGTATGTATGTATGTATGCATGTAGGTAGGTAGGCATGTATGTATGTATGTATGTATGTATGTATGTATGTATGTATGTATGTATGTATGTATGTATGTATATATGTATGTATGTATGTATGTATATATGTATGTATGTATGTATGTATGTATGTATGTATGTATGTATGTATGTA
>DF240668.1:107442-141810 GCA_000507305.1 Breviolum minutum Mf 1.05b.01 | reverse complement strand
AACACCACCACACCACCACAAAAACACCACCACAAAAACATAAAAGCACTGCCACACCACCACAAAAACACCACCCAACCACACCACCACAAAAACATCACCACAAAAACGCCACCACAAAAACACCACCACAAGAACACCACCACAAAAACACCACCCAACCACACCACGTGAGCTGGAAAGAAAGCAGGCACAAAGCCCACAGACCAAAAAAAAATGCCAAAAAAAAAGAAAAAAATCCCAAGACAAGTCCGCACCCCTAAGAAAATGGCAAATACTAGAATGTACATGAATATACAGGATACTTTTTGATTATTTTGCATGCTTTGCGTTTGTGTGTTGAACTCAGCGTTTCCGTTGGGTTTACTGTACTGTGCACTTTGTTGGAAAATATTCGTTGCATTTGGCCACCCTTGCTGTGGTCAGTCGCTGACACAGAAAGCTTAGGTTGGCCTGAAGGGGTTCCCGCAGTTCGATCTCGAGACAAAGTCAATCTTCTTTGGCTACAAAGTCCATTCGATTGGCGGGCCCATCCAGCGGCTTAACCAGGCGTTTTTTTTGTACCTGGCCCATCAGACCATCATATATGGAGTGACCGGTCGCCCCTCATGCTTCAAGCTCTGAAACAATCGCACAAAAAATGAGTGCTCTGACGACCATGTAGAACTAAACACTCATTTTTTTCAATGAATGCCGTCAATGTCTTGTTTGCGAAGAGAAACATTCACTTGGCAAATTTGCCGCAGGTGACCCGCAAGTTCAAAAGTCCTGATGTTCAATGGCAAACGATACAACCAGGCCTGCTTTGTCGTTGTTGTTGTTGTTGTTGTTGTTGTTGTTGTTGTTGTTGTTGTTGTTGTTGTTGTTGTTGTTGTTGTTGTCACGAAAGCTAGCCTTTAGGCTACAGCTTGAGTTATTCTTTAGAAAATCTTCCAGGGGTCTGGGGGTGGTCTGGGCACCAATTGCCATCTGTGGGTGGTTTCTGTTGTAGACTTCGTTTGCGTGCACAGTGCCGTGTGTGGTTTTTTTCGGTGCGCGGTGTGCCTTTTTGGGTTCGATTTTGGTTCGTTGCCTTTTAGGGATCGATTTTGGTGCGTGGTGCGCTGATGTTGGGGTCGATCACAGCCAGCGGGCAACAAGATCTATATCAAGATTGGAGAGGACCTGGGGGGATTCGAGCCCGAGACCTGTCGAATATGGGGCCTTGGTCCTGGCGCATGATGCCCTTTTGGGTGGATTTTGGTGCGAGGTGTGACTTTTCGGGTTGGGTTTTGGTGTGCGGTGCGCCGTTTTTGGGATGGATTTTGGTGCGCCGCGCCGTTTTTGGGCTGGATNTTTTGGGATGGATTTTGGTGCGCGGTGCGCCGTTTTTGGGCTGGATTTTGGTGCGCGGTGTGTGGTGTGGGGCCGATTTTGGGGCCGATTTCGGTGCACGGTGCGCGTTTTTGGGCTCGATTTTGGTGCACGGTGTGTGGTGCGCCGATTTTGGTGCGGATTTCGTTGCACGGTGCGCCTTTTTAGGTTCGATTTTGGCGCGTTGCCTTTTTGGGATCGATTTTGGGATCGATTTTGGTGCGTGGTGCGCTGATGTTGAGGTCGATCACAGCCAGCGGGCAACAAGATCTATCAAAACATGAACATTTTGCTTTTTGGCGCTTTGTTGGGCACCTCTTAGTTGACTTCAAAACGTCGTGACAACCCTCTTCAAAACAATAGCCAGTTTCCTCCACGCTTAGACGTGACATGGAAGCCATTTTGCTGATTGCTGTGATCCGTTTCCATCCGAAAAAGATCTCACTGCTGCAACAACTGCGCACCGTCGAGACTGATCATAGCTAAGAACACACTTATCACATCACATGCCAGCCTAGCTTTCGTTTTCCCCCGCCCCCCCAAGTTGTTGTTGATAATTTTGGTTGAGAAACTTCGGACTTTGGAGTTTCATTAAGACAACCCTCATTGTGCAAAAACACGAAAGAAAAGGAAAAAAATCAAAAGAAAAGGAAACAAAAAGGAAAGGTAGATTAAAACATGAAAAAACTGGCAGTCTCGCAGAATTGCATTGTTTTCGCATCTCGCGGTTCCATTTTTGGAGGAAATCTCACATAAAATGCAGTGTTGACAGATAGCCAGTGTGCCACACACTGCAGTGGCCGTTTCAGGCGTTTTCTTTCAGATCTTGAGCCACACTTTTTGTGGCAGGTACAGTGTTCAATAATCTTGGACTGTTTGCGTGGCAAGCGCTGTATTTGCAGACGTGTCAGTTTTCATGGTAGGCGCTGTTTTTTAGCGACGTTGGAATGTCACTTTGCGTGGGAAGCAAGCTAGTGTTGGACTACTCCTTTTTTTTGAGAGTCTCCTGACCCTGAAGGGTTGGACAGACTGAAAATTTCCCCCTACCACTAGTAGACATCGATTTGTTCAAAGTTGGCAGCTTCCTTTCACTTCCTCTTGATCTTCCTTACCTTGTGAAGGTGATTTGATTCGTTGCGTCAACGGAAAAAGATCGCCACAAGAAATGCACCTGGGCACAAATGGGGGAATAGTTCTGGCCGTTTGGAGTTTGGCACAGTTTGGCTAACATTTTTGCGGCCCAAGGAAGGAGCAGTTGGAATCCGCTCCTGTCCTTTGGTTACAGATTTGCCGGAAAGCGGATGAAGTTCCTGCTCAAGAAGTTGCGGACACAGAGGGAGCTCCAGTGGAGATGTGTGCAGTCTGCACGCGACTTCGGCTGAGGCTTAGAAGAGAAGGGATACCGTAATGGTTTGAAACATCATGCAAAGCAAGCCAATGATCAAAACGAGTTGTTCCATGTTCCTCAATTGTAGCCATTCAGTGATTCCAACTGGACCGAACTGATAACATCGGTTCATTTCTTTAGGTGATGTAGTTACAAGGGCCAGTTTGGTAGAAGTTTCCTGAAGACCCAAAACTGCATCTGAAATTTTCACTTACCACCCACTACCCAGCACCCAGCTGAGGTATGATGGAAAAGAGATGGAAAACGGTTATTTGGAAGTTCAACCTGGTGACTGTGTCATGGTCTTCATGCATGCCAGAGCGAGTCGTGAGGTCTTGAGATGTGGGATAATGGGAGGTGTAGCTAGTCTAGCTAGTGTAGCAGTGTAGCTATACAGCTTTGATGCCACTCCAAACAGTGTGTTTTGTTGTAAAATTTGGAGGGTTATGTTGTTGGGGAATTCTTTTTTGTCTCACTTTTGCTTTTGCTTTGCTGCTTTTGCCGCTTTTGCTGCTTATGCTGCAGAGTTATTCCCCTTATTTTTCCTATCTCCGGGTAGCAATAGCTATGAGGGGTCCTTACTTCTGATAGGGGAGGTGACGTGTGCCGCGGTTGGATCTTTGGGTGCTGAGTTGGGTGGGTACCGTACGGGAGGAGCGTGGTTACCCCCGATCTTTGGGTGCTGAGTTGGGTGGGTACCGTACGGGAGGAGCGTGGTTACCCCCCGATCTTTGGGTGCTGAGTTGGGTGGGTACCGTACGGGAGGAGCGTGGTTACCCCCCAGCAGAAACGCCTCCACCTCCACTTGAAACCATGGAAGAAACAATTACGCCAAAAAGATCCGCACCCCTTGTTAAAAGAAACAACCAAAAATTCAAAAATATGGGAGATTTGGGCCGTGCTTTCAGAAAGTTTTTTCAAGCAATAGAAAATCGGAACCAGATGTGTTTAAAACACCTGGTTGACGTCATGCACGTTGTGTAAAAAATGACCAAGTGAAAAAGGATCATGAAGCATCTCAATAAGTATACATGATCACACCTCCAGGAATACAACAAGTACCAGTGCGACTACGTTTTTGGTGCCTTGCCTGCAGATAGCCCCTTTTCAAGAAATTGATCAATGAAACCGCAGTTCCTGAGTTTACCACATCAGATTCCACGACATCCTGAGTTTCGTCCAAGCGGCATAGTTTGTGGTGGTATCTTGTGCGCGCGTTCCACACTCGAAGGCAATACCAAAGGGATTCAACCTGCGAATGCCTAGTTGCCGATTTTTGTTTTTGTTTTTTTGTGGATGATTACGTGGATGTTCACGGACGAGACCAGAAAGCTTGCCTCACAAAACGCAGTTTAAGGTTGGCACGTGGGCGAGACCAGAAAGCAGGGTGGTTGGCTACCAGTTGATGTGTTGAGTGCAGGGGACCCGCTGGACAGAAACAAGGAATATTGGGGGTAGCCAAGTTATCCACATGAGCTGGGAGCGAGGTTCACCAAGCTTGATGTGACGCAATGTGATTCTGAGTATTTGGATGTCTTCAACGTCTAGCCCGCCCCTTTCAATGTTGGAGAGATGGAGAGAACAGTTGGTTCCCCGGGGGAACCGACACCACAGGGAGGTCTGTTGGAGAAAAAGGATGTTGCTGCATTGTCGCATACTGTCGCCCTCGTTGCAGAATGCACTTGCAAGCAACAAGTAACTTCTTCAACTTCCTCAGTCACATCACACAGACATAGGTATTGAAGCGCAAGAACCTACAAGATCATTTTACCAACTGATTTCTCATCTTTGACCATTTCAAACTAGAGACCATGGGATGCCATGTTGAGCATGATTTTTAACACGTTTCAATTCACAATCGGTGGCCTTGTTTGCGTGCCCTGACGGGGAAGTTCCATGAAAGTGGAATCGTCGGATGACGGGGTCGAGCATTGCTCACGTTATGTCAAGCGGATTGCTGAGGATGGAGATGAAGATGAAGATGCAACGAGGTGCCACTTCCATGGAGTTAAAGATGTTGAAGAGAATCCAGATTTCGAAGTCATGTCATGTATTTCGACTTGCCGCTTTGCTTGTCCCTATTTTCCCGATGTGGTGTGTTAGTTGATCAGAACTTGAAGAGTTTACATCAAACACTGTGCAGTTGCTTCTGATACAGTGATACAGTGCTTCCACAGAGAGTCCAAACAAGAATGTGAGCCAGAGTTGTTTGCAAAAGTCATGGCACGACACATCACAATTGAGACAGATCAAAGGCAAATTTCCGCAATGGCTTGCGGCCACTTTAGGACAACTGTGGCGGCCACCACCTCCTCCACCACCACAGGAACTACTACCAACACTCACACGCTTGAGGAGCTTGGGAAGTGTGCGTCATGGAAAGACATTTTCTTTACAGATGGCCTCCATCTTTGAAATCTATGAATGGACCTCAGACCCATGAGGGAATTTAGGGAAAGTTCTTTGCTCATAATATATGTTTTGGCTGTTTTGGTATTTTGTTTTATTTGCAATCCTTCTCAAGCACTACTGAAGCGAGATTCTCACCTCCACTATCTCAGAAGGACTCAGCAGAGGCGAGAGATCCTATGAATCACAGTAACTTCACAGAGAACTTCCTGGAGCAAAATGCCTTGACCTCAGTTTCTTCTGGTTGAGATGTACTGGCGCAAGATGTTCACTTGAATTGTCGGCATTGGCATTAAAGAATAGCAACTGGGAGGCTCACCTCAATGCTTCTGAGAGGGAGGCTCCAACGCAGGGATTTGATGTTGCAGAGTTTGAAAAGTTTGAAAGGAAATGATGATGAATTATGTTGAAAGATGTTACAAGTAAAGATACAAAAGAGAAAAGAAGAGGAAAGAATGAAAGAGAACCCTCAATGTTTGATTGTTTGTGGTTTCAACAATTCAATGATAAGGCACTCAGCACGCACTGAACACGCATTCACACATGGTAGCTTTTTCACATGACCTTGAGAGGTGAATGAGTCCGCCGACTCAGATTGGACGGCAAGTGTGAGAACCTTGGTGCAACTCGAGCAATGAGCAGCTCGAGCAATGGAAAAAACGAAGGTGAAATGGTCGACTTTCTGAGGTCAATGATTCAGACGACTCTGATATGGCCAACCAGCAGCTTAGCTCAGATTCACCAATCACACGAATTGGATTTGATTTAAAATGTCTCAATTCAAACTCTCAGGACCATGGCAACTACCAGTACTTTTACCAGCACTACTAGTGCTACTATTACTAGCACAAGCATTAGCACGAGCAGCACGAGTACAACATCAGTCTGAAGCTCAGATTTTGCACTTTTAGTCTTATGACTTGTCAACTTCGCATGGCGGTCAACTGAAACGCAAGCCTGTTATAATGTTTTTAAATGTTTGTGATTGGATGCATGACTTTCTATGTCGCGGCAAGCCAGAAATGCCAATTATTGGATATTCTTTGCATATCTGGAGATATGTAGTGCGGAACCCACCTGAGCTTGCAAGCTCGATGATCGAAGGATCAATGATTGAGTTGAATTGCAGTGATTTTTTCTCAAGGTCTCCAGCGGGTCTATTTTTTTAGCAAATTTCAAAGATAGGGCAAAACACCGGCACGGAGAAATTTCCTCTTTTCGACCGAAATGTTGGGATCTCGCTTTTTGTCGAGCGTCCGCGGTGTCCGTGCCCACGGCCTTCGCAGCTTTGCGACGAAGCCCAAATGTGTCATGCTGAATGCGGCACGCCTGGACTTTGATGGTCGCATGGATTGGAGCAAAGTGACCAATGCCACTGAGTTCACCAGTTATGACATCTCCAGTACTGAAGAAATTGTGCCAAGGGCACAGGGCATGGACATTGTCATGAACAAGGAGTTAGTATGAGTTAGTTGAAGTTTTCCATTTCATTCCACTATCGGAGAGTCATGATTCTATATGATTCTGTAGCAGATCCTGATTTTGTGTATTTTGGAAGTGTCTTCTGATGCTGAGATGCGAATCCACCGGTGTCCATGCCAGGAGTTTCCCATTCCAGGCGACATCATCAGGGCCTTGCCACCATCGGTGAAGCTTATCGCCGAGGTCGCGTTGGTGAGTTACCTGTTGAAACCTCAAAGATCATCCGATTGGATCATGTCAGACGTCTTTCAGAACAGCTTTTGAAAGCGTTGAGATACTTAGATCCATCAAGCAAACCTGATGTTTTTGCATGTTCCAAAATCATCTTCCGAATCCATCCATATCTATTCCCCGAATCTTGTGCCCGGTTTTAGTTCGTCGTACGAATGCGGCAGGCGGGAACCGGATACAACAACATTGATTTGGATGCCTGTCGTGAGAAGGGCATCGCCATTTGCAATGTCCCTGAATACACCACCGAAGCTATGGGCGATTACGCCATCACGCTGGTCATGGCATTGTCCTGTTCCTTAGCACCACAGATGAAGGCCTTAGCCAAGGGAGATAGGACCTACATGCATCAATGTCATTTAGGACACTTGGACCATTTTGAGATCCGGGGCAAAACCTATGGCATCATTGGTGGCTTGGGATATATCGCTTCGAACATCTCCAAGAAAGCTTTAGGTCTTGGCATGAAAGTCATTGTCTCAGATATGCCATCAACACCTTTGGGAATGCGTGACTCCGGTGTGGAAGTGGTATCTTTTGATGATTTGTTGAAGAACTCCGATTTCATCAGCCCCATGGTGCCGTTGAACAAACACACGAAGGGCCTTTTGAACGCCGCATGCTTCGACAAGATGAAGCCCAGTGCCTATGTTATCAACACAGCACGTGGCCCCATTGTGGATCAAGATGCTCTTATTGATGCTCTACGCAAAAAGAAGATTGCTGGTGCTGCTCTTGATGTCTTTGGTGAGGGCTCGGCTCCACCTCCTCCATTGCCTGATGACAGTCCACTTTATGATGTTTTCAACGAGTTTGAAAATGTGATTTTGACTCCCCACATTGGCTGGCAACGTGTTGAAGCGCGCCAGCGTGTGGTGGATGGTTGTGGCGATAATATTGCCAAGTTTACTCGAGGAGAGGCTATGAATATCGACATGAGTACTGGCCTACCAATCAGGTGAAACATGATGAAACAGTGAGACCACGCTCCAGCGGCCCTTAGAAACGCCGCGGTGACGCCCGTTTTTCCCCTTTCAATTGTGCACTCCAACGTATGAGTGCTTCAGGCAACACGCCAGGCACACAGGATCCAGAAACAAAAGGTTGACACCAAGTCCTTCAAACTGTTAGAAGGCAAACAATGCAAAACTGTTGACACAGTTGACACATGGTGACATACTCATTGATGAACTTTAACAGACTTCGTCATGACAATCTGATTCTTGACATTTCCAATGGTCAAGGTGAGCAGCACTTCCACGTGCAGTGCTCAGAGCGGATTGTTCTCCATGAATCTGCATCAATGAGTTAGGCCACGTTCGAATCTAGGGAAAGAATCATGGAATATTTACCATTTGTAGATGTTTTTTATTGGAAAGGGTCGACATTTCCATAGATTCTGGCCGAAAATTGTGCGAGATCAATCAGATTTGTGCCGAAAATTGAGCGAGATCAAATCCTCAAAAAGGGTTCGGTGGGATTTCAGGAGCACCAGCATTACATCAAGTTCCACTCTCTCCAGCATCTTGGCCTCCAAATTCTCTGTGAAATCATTTTTGTTGCCGGTCGACCCAATGGTTGCAAGTCTGATAATTTGCGCTTGGAAGAAGTTGCAAATTACATCAGGTTCCACCACCACTTCGTCCTCCAGCAGTACATCAAGTAGCAGCAGTAGCACGACTTCCAGCAGCAGCTCCACTAGCTCAAGCAGCACGACGGTTTCCATATCAACGACCACATCCACCTTCTTCGACCCAAGTGACTTGGTGTTGCAGCTAAATGCCTTTCTAAAGAGGAGATCTTTGCAAGTTTCGTCCTCAAGACTATGTCCTGTTCTTAACACATCTGATGTTTTTGGTGGAACTTTCTTTGTGTTTTTTCTTGCAACTCGAGATCCCAATGAAAAGTTCCAAGCACATCCTTGATGACGTGATGAAAGGGCATTCGAAGTCCGATTCATGATGTTCTTCCGCGACCTTCGCATTTGTAGCGGAGTTGTGTCGTTAGCTCGTTTTCCTGCTGAGATATGTCGGATGCCGTGAACATTAGCGACTTTGAACTCTGCGTGGCTGCATGCAAGGCGTTGGCAACGGTGTCACGAAGTGTTGTTCGTGAATCGAAATTGTGAAAGAAAACCTACAGCTGATGAAGCAAGATTTCCTTGGCAAGACGATAACGTCTCTTCAAGATCCTTCAAGTATGTATGCAAACAGTACCAACATGATACAACTCATGATCAAAAACATGCAAAAACATGATAAAAACGGCCGGTTCTAAGTCGTATTTCGTTGATTTCCGTTGCACCATGTTGCACCGTGGATCTCAGGAAGCCTTGGCAGCTGCCTACAACACGTCCTGGGCGACTTTGAGCAGCTTCTCTGCAGCAGACATTTTGACAGACATTTTTAGGTTCCATGTAGAAAAATACCGTGGGGAACACGAAGCTAAGATGCCGTGGGACAACATGAAAACCCATGAAGACCTCTTGTTCTTGACACAGTCTTGCGGAATCAAGTTGTATATTACATTACGTTTTTTTCATATACTGAAAAGATTGCTCAAGTTCCAACTTCACATCAACCAGATAATCAGAAAGGAATCTTTGAACTTGAAGTTCTTGATTGTTGGTGGCTTCAGATTTGAGGTACAAACATCACAATTCAGTTGGCAGCGGAATGTTTGCGGCAATGCACTGTCACAGCTCTCAGTGATCAAACCTTCAATCTCAACTTTGCCCAAAATGGCGATGTTTCGTGAGGTCAACGGTACAATCCCTATGGCACCAGACCAAAGGCTGGAAACTTTGATGGTCACAGATGCCACAAGACAAACAGCTTTCAGGCTTTAAGACACTTCTCAGTGAGGTTTTGCAATGTCTTGGACGTGACACTGATGCGGATGTCGCAATGTCCACTTGATGCCGGTGTGCATAGTGTCATGGTGAAACCCACATCGCTGGGCTTCGCCGATCGTGCCAGCAGGCGTGCAGTGTGAATATCGGCCACAAAAATTGACAACACAGACCTGGATGAAAACGAAAGACGAATGAGGGGGAACCAACTTTGAGCTTCAAGATGAAGAGGATGACTATGAAAGAGATCCAGAATGCAGGGTTCAGTTTGTGCATGCAATGTGCAAATCCAGATTGAGCTGAGATACCGGACTTGGTAACAAGAACTTCACCCACCCACCAGTATTGTTTTAGCATGGAATGATTCATGCTTCTCCTAGACCAGACTGGACTTGTCCAAGAGATAGATCAGACTGGACTTGCATTTTGGAGTCTAATTACATAGTTGGCAGTTTGTTGTGCAGCACCAACTGGTTCTATTGCCAGGACCAAAGCTGACTTTAATATCACGTTTGGAGCTCAGCAATCTCAACGGAGTAAAAGCATTCTGAGTATTCCAAGTCTTAAGGAGGTGCTCTGGTGGACAAAGTCCTACATCAGTTGATATCGCCATCCCAACTTCTGAACCAGATTCTGTCCATGAAACGTAAGCATTCCCAAAAAAGACACAAGTCATCATTTTCCTTCCGAACACAGCAGTTGATGGAAATCCTGCACCGGTTACCGGTTGGGATATAGCGGTAGATTTTCCATAGCAACCGGTGCAAGTCAGATGAATTGTGGATCCATGTCCTGTGGAGGCAAGAGCTACGGACTTTGGGTATGGAGCCCTATGGAGGTATGGCCGCAGGTGGTAAGGCGGGGGTCATGCGAAGAAGATGTGACGTGGCTGGTTTGGATCTGTGGAATCTTGGGGCAGATGAACGTTGAAAACATGGTTGAACGTTGCAAAATGGTGGGAAGTGCAGGTGGTGACGATCAATGGTGTGGGTTTTGCCACAGATCCGAAGAAGGCTGGGATTGGATGTGTTGAAACGATTGGTCCCGTGGATGGAAAGAAAATATCATAAAATACCAATTTGCTATGTTTTCGTGTGTCTCAAAATTAGGTGACCCCTCACCCACCCACACTCCTATTTTTGGGTGAGTATCAAAAAGGAGTTGTAAGCACCCTGAATTGTGAGACACACCACTTTTGATGTGCATTCTATTAGGAGTAGAAATGACATATCTTTGTTTTTGGGCTATGATGTCACTGAACCCTGAGGTTCATGTTGGCTTCGAAGATGTCGGACCTTGCGAGGCGAAGAATTGCCAAGACAGATTTTGACGCTTTTGGAGACATAATTCTGTAATTCTACGGAGCTATAGGAAAGACAGAGTGATCAGTGATTAGGATGTTTTCTTTTGTTGGGAATTTCAATGAATTTCATGTAGACACGTAGTTTTGATAGATTTTCTATGATTTTCGGTGCTTTACATAGATTTCTTGTGATTTCATCAATTGACAAAATCCGCTGAACGCGGAAAGTCAGTACAAAATCAGGGAATTTCATGACTTACAAAACGTGTGACTTTTACTTGTGAATATAAGTGGTCAACTTTCCAGAGGTGCTTGAGTGCGTCAATTCGCGTCAACTGAAGTGCATCACGCGCGGGTCCCCTGTCTCCCGAGTCTCTCGAGTCTCCCGACATTGGACATACGTTACACCATGATCCATTCATGACTTGGTTGATTTTTTTCATGGTTATTTTTGATAGCATTTTTTGGTTGGTTTTTTTGTTTTTTTTGGAGGCCGCATTTGAGTGGATGGCGATTTCAACAGCTTTGGAATGCTTCAACAAAGAGTTTCTCCCACAGTCCCTAACTCAGAAAGAAACGGGGGATCCCTTTGACTTTGCATATCACGGTAAGAAATGTGACCAACGTCAAACCTGGAGTTGATATGTTTGAGTCAAAGCTTTGATTTGCATGCAGATGCCGAAAGGATTCCAGAATGAATCAACACAAAATTGAGTGACTTGGTCTCTTGTCCTGAAGATCATTGTCTATTGAGTCTATTGTCTCCAACCACTCACAGCTTCCCAGGTGACGGCACTTTGGTGATATCTACAGCTGTCCATGTTGTGGTCGTTCCCTGAGAGCTGTGACTCTTCATTTATCAGCTGAGCGAAATGAGAGAAACGATTCTCAGGTGGGTTCGTTGGTTCCATTTTTGCACCGATCCCACATGAGATGCGTGGGAAATGAGGGCATGGAGGACCTAAGTTGTTCATCCTGGTTGATTCAGCACAAGAGTACTTCAGTTCTTGTTCATACAAGAGTTTGCTATTGGGGATTCGAGGACAGGTGAATGAAGTCAGTAGACTAATTAAACTCGTTCACACTCAAACTGAAGTGTTTAAAGATGTTCACGGGCTATCATTACCATATGATTTCTAGATTTCTTCGGCCTTTCCAGTTTCGGAGAAAGAATGGGAAAGCACCTGTTGACAAGGAGCGTTTCGATCAAATGTCTTTTGAAGATTGCGCTCAACGATGTCACGAGCTAAGGAGCTGCGGCTCATGATAGCTAACACAGCCATTTGCTGAATGGATTCTTGTTGCAAAAAAAACATCCTAACTCCAACCAACTTCAACTTTTTGTTGCTGGGACCTCTGTTGAAGTTGAGGCATCTCTCATTTTGCCAGCAAGCGATGTACGGCATTCTCGTATGGCTTTCGTGGACGTGCCTGTGCCTGTCACATCGAAGCTTCGTTGGTCTTGTGGAATCACAATTTGAAGTTGGAGACAAAGCCAAGGGGCCAATGAATTGTGGACCCAGATGAGTAATGGGAGATATATCCCAAAATCATCCACTGACTAAAAGTTATCAAAAGCCAAATCGTGTGTCAGTTTTGTTTATTTTGCTCGGAGTGTCATATGTCATATTCCACCACCATGTTGACGAAGAACAGTGAATCATGTTTTCCCCTTCAGTTGGCCAAAAAGACGGTAAGTGCCAATTGATCTCCGACCTCCAAGACCTTCACAGTTAGGCCGTTCATCCCGTTCCTCAAGCATTCCCAGGTTCTGTGAATGTTTGCTTGACAATTGCTGATGCTTTCGGATGCTGGTCTGTGGTCTCAACCTCAATCAAAACAAACAACCACATTTCGTATCTTGAGACACCTTTGGATGCAAGGATTCCCCTAAATCTTGAATGAAGCAACAAAAAGCACCATTTTGCAACATATTATGCAAAAATTTTGTTGATAATTGCTTTAACCTCCGAAGTCAGTGCAGGAGAGCTGAACACCGAGGCTTCTGACCCGGAATTTCATGCATACTCCATCCGTGATGCTGAGAGCAATAGCTCTGGCCCTGTTGGCAAACCTAGATTTCCAGGTTTGGAATGAGATTTTAACACTTTTCACTGCATGTATTTCATGACTAAAGATCTACTGATTCTCAACAAGAGTGAGTGTCAGCATCCATGGAAGTTCTAAGAATTTTCAGTCTGACCTGCCATTTTTTAAATGAGAAGACTTTGACGTGAAAAGTCAAAAAAATAAATCCTTCACCACGGGATGCAATTGCAAACAATTTGGAATTCTGATCTCGACATCTATTCTAACACCTTGAAACCGGGCAAAGCTGCACAAATTTTCCCTCACGACCCCACACCACCTATGTGCTTCAACTGTGGCTGTTCAGACTTCAAGGCGGTGTGGCCGTTGCTCGAGCCTACGACAACCACTGTTACGGCGTATAGCTCAAAACGCTTTTCCTCGTGGTGCACAAGTTGACCAAAGTTCGATTTACAACAAAAGTTTTGCAGCAGATTTTTGTAAGTCAGAAGACTTTGAAGTCAAATGACTTTTTGAGTTAAGTCAAAGGTGGCGATTTTGAGGTCACAACCATGACAGTCACCACTGCAACGAGTACCAGTACCGACGGCTCCTTGGAAGGCAAGGAGGTTTTTGCTCTCATTCAAAGCAGAAGTAGAGAGTTGAAAAAGTCGATAGTAACATGTATGGTTACATTTTAGATTGTGATATACGTGATATATACATTAAATGTATGCTGCATGCATACAACATTATGATATATGTAATGCATAATACGATGACGTATCATGTATGATATTTTAATATATATATATACATACATATGTATGTATGTAAATATACTTGCATACATAGTATGTATATTTGGTTTGCCAAGCAGCCGCCTAGGACTACTAACTATAAGAAAGCATGAGACCACCATGGAAATTGGACAGATGCACACCAAATCCTGTTGAGAGCAAATCCGAGGCAACACAAGTTCCACCACCAGGTCAAGCACGTCGGTTGTGGGCCTGGCTTGTACTTGGACCTTACAAGATCCTTTCTTTGATCCCTGAGTCAAACCTTAGACCTCGTGGTGCCAGTTTGATCATGAAAGCTTTTTGTTCTGGGAGCAGAATGGACGTCACGAAAACTGCCAGACCAGCTCATCCACAACCAGCAACACGATGACCACAAGAACGGAGACGACATTGCTAATCAGCAGCACATCAGTACCTTGGCAGCCAAAGTCAGATCGGTTTGATGTGCTTTGATTAAATGTATGTTTGACTTTGATATTCTTTGCCGTGCTGAATTTGACAATTCATGTTGATTTGATGTGACAAACCGGCCAATGTCTTCCAATGCAAATACACATTAAGCATCAGCCTTTTCTGATCCTGTAAACTTCTCTGAGACGACTGCCACAGCTACAATGACTGTGACTTCCATCACAACTTCCAGTACAACTGCCAGTACCTTGGCGGCTTTTGGACTGTTGAAGCCACTTCTAATCTTCAACTAGAAATGTGTCATAATCATGATTGTCTTCATAGACATATTCACATAATTTTGCATATTGAATATCATTATTTGGATTAGTTTAGTGTAATATTTACATAATTTGCCATTACATTCAGCTGTCATTTCACGCATGTTGCTCAAATTCCGTAAGACGCTGAGCGGTAGCTATACTATTTACTGCAAAGGACTTGCTTCCCTTTTGAATTTTGTGTTTGCATGAAAGAACTCGGATGGTTTTGGGGTGTCACGGTGTCAGGTGTAACTGTGACTATGACATCTATAACAAGCTCCACCCGGTCAACAGTGACCCAAACAACAACGAGCACCACCAGCGTCACAGCAAGCACCACCAGCTCTGCCACCTCCTCTACGGCCACCTCCTCTACGGCCACTTCAAGCACAGGGACAGCAGAGTGAAATGCTGAAGTATGACACTTATGATGCTTGAAGATTTTGCAAGGGACCATTGACATCCAGACATCCATTGACATCCATTGACCATAGAGGCCAATTTTTTTAGTCTTCCAAGTTCAGGTAGAAGAAAGCTTGAGGAATCACAGGGTCATCTTTAGTGCTTTTCTCCTTTACATGTGTTTTGTAAGAACAAAACATCAAAGAACATCTTCTTCTTTTTTCGAGTTGTGTCAGGACATTCACCAGCACTGGATCTACTTCTGCCACTTCGAGCACTTCCACAGTCGTGTGACTTGCCAATTTCGATTAAACATGGGTGCATTCCGACTCGAGAATCGGAGAAGCTGAGGACTACGACATCAACAATTTCAAGTACAATCTCCAGCACGAGTTCAACAGCCATTTGGACAGGAATGATATGAATGTTCTCCATGTGCAAGTTTGGATCAACAGGTTTCATAGTGATTACCATGCTGCCGCCCTGCCTATGGCTATTTGCACATCAATAAAGGATTTTTTGTTGCGAATCAGGTCACAAGCATCACAACGACAGCAACCTCTGCCACCACCAGCTCCACATCCAGCACATCCATCACCAGTCTCTTGGACAAAGGACATGGGGCTGTCGGCCTCAGGCAAAGATTTTGTTTAAAGTTTCGGAAATTTTTATTGAAGATATCACGATGTCATAACAGCGAATTGAGGCACCACCAGTACAACTTCGAGCACCACAACATCGGTGGATCCAAATGTACGACTCTGAATTGGTGAACATGTTTTTCTTGCATGAAAATGTGTCATAGAAATCTCGAACTCCAAGTGCTTTTGAATCTCTTGAGGAAAAACGTGTTAAATAAACGTGAAAAAATGCATGTTGAATCCCATCAAACTGAAAAACATGAGGCACTCGTCTTCCTGTTGGAAGATTGGGGACCCAAGGCGCGGTAGAGGTGACTTTACACGATTCATGGCGAGATGTGGCAGTTTCAATGGCAGGCGGTAAGCATTTCACCAAATCAAGGATCTTCAGGAACTCGAATTGCCCAAGCCTCAAGTTCCGAAAAGAATGTTTGTTGGTCAAGGCAAATGGCATTTTGGGAAGAGAAAAAGATATCACAATGATTCCTTGTTCCTTGTCTCAGTTTCCTTGCTCCATTTCCAAAAGAAAGAGATTCGATTAAATTGTTACAATGAGGTGATTCGTGGAGAAGACTTTTCTACCCAGGGTGATGTGCTTTTGATGGAGCCAGGAAGTGTTCCTTGGTTTTGATTCATGGCTTCCAGTGATCTTCCTGCCCCAAGCAGTGTTCCACTCCTTTCCGCTGTGCAAATGCTGTTTTTGTACAAGAGTTACATTGTTGACATAGAACTTCGCAAGAGAAGGCAACTGAGAAGGCAACTGAGAAGGCAAGAATAGCTTTTCTGTGCTTTTCTTGATGCTAGCCACTTGGTTCTGTCTCAGAGTTTCCATGAGGCTCCCTCCAATGGTGGCGCACGCTGTGATGTGCAACTTGACTTACAGTGATTGATGCGATCACAAGGGTCGTTCTTGAACTAGGATGCTAGGACTCATACTGCCAAGAATGTCAGGGCAGTGTCACAAAAGAACCTTTCAAGAGATACAGAACTTGAAAAAGATGATAGAACGAAGAACAATCGGCCTTACCAAACAATGAATTACTGCAACAGCATCGCAACCCAAGGACATTAGGAATACACTGATATTGTGCGGGTCGACCAGTAATGTCCCAAGCCAGCACCAGGATGCAGTGGACCACGAGTGAAGTCACATGTCAAATTCCTATGCTCACGGCTGGTGTCTACGAGGCCGCCATTGCCAACGTTGCTTTCTCGCTGTCATTGACACATCTTTAAAAGAAGTAATTTTTGGTGGATTATATGATAATTTGTATATATTATGTATATATACTTTGAAGATCTTTGAAGAGAAGGATTTGAGATGGTTCAAAACCAAAGGCTAGCACTTTTGGATTAGCCATGGCTAACAGTTTCCACATGTTTCAAGCAGCCGTTTCAGCCTAGCCATGTGTTAAACGGGGCCAAATCACATCACTCATTAATTCCTTTGATGCCAGGTCCGAGTACGAGTTCCATTTCTGGGCGATGCCGCATCTTGTCGTGCAATGTTTCTGTAAAGACGTCTGATCCTGGAATCAACATGAATCAACTGAAATCAGGTCGTTCTAGTGCCCTTTGTCGTTCCTTTGAACATTGAGACCCAGGCCTATAGCCTATTCGTCATGTTTTCATTGGTTTTGGCTCATGTGATTTTGTTGACTAACAAAACATGATGTTGGACGAAGCAAAGTCTCAGTTTCCATGCTCTCGACATATGGGGTAGAGGACAGGAATAGGACAGTAGACACATCGCTTGGTTCAGGAGGTCCAGGAAGTCAACATGGCTGGTGGCGAGGATCTTGAGATGGCAGACTTTGCAAAAACGCAGACAGTACAGAAGAGCTGAGACTTGATTTACAATTTCTATGTCTTGCCTCGGTGTGATGAATTTTTCATTTTGTAGCATCAAACGTGTAACATCAATGTAGGAAGGACTGTCATGTATTGTATGTAATTGACGGCAGATTGCAGGAGCTGAACTTTTCTGGCATGGGATGGGGTGATCCCAAGGTGGAGTGCTTGCAGTGCTTGCAGTGCTTGCAGAGTGTAGAAGTTGTCAAGTTGCCACTTCAAATAGCCCAAAAAAAACCATCAAAAACCATCAGTCGCTGTCAGTCACTCATGGACTCGTGGAACACTCCATCCAATCTGCATCTCACTTGACCTCAGTGGACTCGGCACCGAATCGCGAATCGAATCCCGAATCGGCATCTGAAACGATCCCAATTTTGATAGATAGATGTATGGCATACCTTGCTAGATACCTTGCCATATATGGCTCTTCCGTTTCAGATCCTTCAGGCCTTTGTGACGTTGTGTGGTGCTCCCTGCGAGTTGCTGAACATGTCGAGTACGTCCACGACAGAACTTCGTTGTGTCTTGGAAGCAGTCGGAATGTGCACTGGTGAGGCTCTGCAACAGGCCCTAGGCATAATTGACATCATTGAGTCATTTTGCGATGTCACAAAAAGGAGTGATCGAAATTATTTCTTTTGAAGTGATCAAAACGAGCTATAACAGCCACAACTTTAAGCGGTTGGATGATTCTGAATGTTCACTTTTTTGAGAAAGGTCGAACAACGAAGATGTTGAACTCTGACTTGCTGAGAGAGCTTCCATCAGAGGTGCCCTGTAGCAGTTGTGGTGCGTTGTAGCGTGAAACCTAAAAGGCATGGTTGAATGAAGCCCTGTCGAAACAATTTGTAAGTTTTCCTGCAAAATGTTTCGACAATATGATCAATATGCATTTAATACACATCAAATTTGAATTCTTTCCGAGGACCTGCGGCCTTACATCCATGTGGCTGCCTCCCCTCACAGGCTCTGGTTCAGACATGGCAAGTCTTTCAAGCGCATCAGAAAAAATATGATCTTTTCATAGCTGTGGGATGGTGTAAATTACAGATACCGAAGGAGGAAGTTATATATTTATAGACGACATTTCGCCGACAAAATACGGATTCCTGGAGGCATGAAGAGGCACTGAGGGCAATCGAACCTCGGCAGTGAACAGTTGCAAGTGTGCAGCGAATATGTTCCCAGCTCCCGAGCTATCAGTTTTTGGTCATTTAAAAGACAAGTTAGTGGTAATTGAAAATATTACAAGACTTCCAAAGGCGAAATGAAAAGGTTTTGCTTATCCAAGGATGGAGCAGTGGACACCGATGTGAAGTTGAGCAACGACGGTGCATGTCACATTGACTTCGATGCAGGTCCCGGTAGGCGCGACGGGATGTGTGCATTGCACTTTTAGCTTCAAGATCCGCACTGGCAGATTTTTGTGTGACATGTCCTCTGGTTCCAACTCCTACCGCCATTTTGTGAAAGGAAAAAGGAAGTGCGTTGAATTAGACATTTCGCATTGAATTGGAAATTGAATTGAAATTGTGTGAATATGTTGGGCCACTGGTCAAATTGCATTTTGGTATTGTGCACAGAACTTGGACAGTCTCGTCTTTTGAGATGTTTTTCACATTTTTTTGCAGTTCACACAAGAAATCGATGAATTTCCTGTAGTCTCAGTATTGCTCATTCGTGCAAATTGTTTGGCTTCTCAATTTCAGGCAATTTCACCTCACAGAACTGGCTTACTTCGCACCTGCAGAGGCGGACAGACGGACAGAGAAAACATGGACGAGAATGAAAGAAAATTAATGAACATGAATTGAAAATGAATAATCTGGACGTCCACAAGAAAACTTTGCTATTTTGGGGAAGAATTTTGTGGTCTTTGAAGGGCAAGGCGTCGGCAAAATGTCAGGCAAAACTGCGAGAAGATCTTATTGGTGCAAGCTTTCAAGCAGGAGCATAGTCCAAAGTTTTTTCTCTTCATATGGCTGTCTGTTTTCTAGTCCGAAGTTTGTGCATGTTTGGATTCTCTCTAGTCGCATTTCTTGCTGCTGTTTGCATTTGCTGCAACAGTCTAGAAGATTGAGAAAGAATGTCTCATGGTCACTGCCAATGCTTGAAACCTGAAATACTCAGTCTTTGTTTTAAATCGTGACACAACCACACGGCCAACTTTCCTCCAATTACGAGAAGAGGTTGGGTTCTGGACATGACATGGGATCAAGGTGCATAGAAGAAAAGACCGGAATGCCAACTCCAATGAATGCATCAGGCAGTTTTCCTGAGTTTGGCTCAGGAGATTATCCTGTACGGGGTGAGAATTATACTGCCGACTACATTCAGGACGAACTGCGCAATGTTGGCAGAGTAATGTTGCTACAAGGGCGGAACATTTACTGTTGATTGATATGCATCGATCCTCTTCCCAAGAGGTGGAATTGAACTGTCGGTTCCTTGTGTTTGTTGAAGATGTTTATTTATTTTTGATATTTCTTGATTTTTCTTGACAAGCAAAGTTAGAATTTCCTCGTTGGCTGAACATGTCCAAGTGTGTTCGGCTGGAACGGACACGCATGAAACTATACGTAGTGTGGGAGAACAACCTTTGCAGTTTTGGTTGTATTGAGCTTCCCACTTTGAAAGTTATATTTGATGATCAATTCGAGCCAAAGGAAAAGCCACAATCATCAGTCCACCCATGACCATGAGTAGAATTTACAGTCATGAGGAGATCTTCCCATCCAACTGCAATGACAGCAACGACACCGACATCGACATGGACACAGAGAGTAACGACAGCAATGGAAGCAACAGAAGTGGCTTCCCTGCAAGACAGACTTCTGGAGCACCTGCATGAGTGTTCCATACTCCCGACTAAGAGAGCTCGTAAGATTGTCTTCCAAAAACCGTTGTCAAGGATGAACTTCCATTTTGCAACAATGAACTTAGTTTTAGGTTGTGTTTAGTTTGCTTCATTTTTGAGGGCAATTTAGAGTGATTGCTGGGCCAGGCAACTGCTTCCCAGCTTCATCGACACTAGCCGCTTGGTGGCACTTGAAATCTGGATGAAGTTTCACCAAATTTGGCACAACTTCCGAAGCTGGAATGAGGAAGCTGTGAATGCCAGTAGTGGGTGTTGAATGAGCTTCACGATTTATTCAATTTATTGTTTGAGACATTCCTTACTCTAAGGGGTCCAATTGCCCAGTTTTTATGATGTCAACGGACCACAGTGAAGCGATTGCAGCACCTGTTCCTGAACCCAAGGAGCCTGTCATTCCAATGAAATTCCAGTCGTTTTGGACGCTGGGAAGGTACGCTGGGACACATCGACAATCTTTGCAACGTTGGACCAGCATAGAACAGCGATTGTGGGAACTTGTGGCATCTTATATCAATGGAACCAACTGTACCAGAAGATGCTACAGCTAAGAACTCTGAACTAATTCCACTTATATATTCTAGGTCGACGTCATTCAAAACAGAATGCCGAACTTTTATCAGGTTTGGAAGTACAACATGGCCTTTTGCCATGTTTTTTCTCCCATTGGAGGCCCTCATTGGGTTGGAACCCCCATCGCTTGGAGCCACCTCTTCGCAGCCGACGGGTGCGATTTCACTCAACAGGTGCCGTTGGATTCGACGGATTGGGTTTTTTATTTGGAGATGTTGAAGATGATGAAATTGAGATGTTAAGTTGAAGATGTTGGGTTCAAAATGGTCAAGAGATGGGTGAGATGATGATCAACTGCATCTCAACCACCTTTTCGTTTCGGATTTGGGAGCTAAATTTTTGTGTCAACTTGGACATAGCGAATGCAGGCACGTGCCAGATTCGAGAAGTAGAACTTCGTGGCCAAGTCTTCTCACAGCAATGTCCCATGCAGGCGCATGTTTTCGTACACGGTTAATGGCTGCATTTTTTTCCAAAAACTGGAGCAACCCTTTATGTTTTCTTCGTGAGATGATAGGGATACCATAGAAACTTCTGAGACAGCACTGTATAAAGATGCCACTTCGAAGTAAACCAAAGGCTCTCTCTATTCGACCAAGCCTCCAAGATCTCTACAGTATCCCTTGAATGGCACATCGATCATTTCACATCAGTTCCCTTGACTCCTTTGCGGTTTAGCAAGTATTCTTGTGATGTCGTTGTGTCGTTATGCCATGTACATCCATGTACCGTCTGATCAATATAAAGCCATGGCTTGTCGGCTTGTCAAGGATTCTTCCATCTGTCAAAAAGAACTGCTTCCCGTTGCATCAGGTCTCCTTCAGTGGTTCTGTGGCAGCCTTGGGCGTCATCAGTGGTGGGTCAGTACTACAATTGGCTACGAAGCAGATGGGCGTCACGCCGGTGGAGGAACAGATGTTGATGATGCCTGGAGGTACAGATGAGAGCCAAAAAAGGGGAAGCATACGGAAGTTGTGCATGGCCCGGCATATAGCCTTTCATTTTTACTGGAAGTTTAAGGCTAAAAAGTCTGAACTCATCTCAATTGAACATTTGAAAGAGTGCATATCTAGGTCTTAAACAAGATGTTTACAAACTTGGAACTCTGCCAAAAACTCTGCCAAAACCATTTCCTGATTTTCCTTCAGGCTCCTTTCTGGTTTGGATGCGCGTGGACACCACTGAGCAGATTGAGCTGCAGTTGCAGGCTCACCGACCCCATAGCCTCAGTTGTACATCAGCGATACAAGTTCAAACCTTGTGTGACACAGAGAGAGCCAAGGAAGACACACTTGGACAAATCACATCTAGACATACTGTGACATACTTCATCCACCTGTGACAGGCCACGGTATTGGAGAATTTCGAGCCCAAGACGTTCCCAATGCCAATCATGGCCAAGAGAATCCAAGAAGGTGGACTTGTCAAGTGACAGAACTGTCGGAGACAATCGAGCAGTGAACAAACTGTGGTTGGTTTGAACAAAATATGAAATATATATAATACATGAAATGATAATTGTTTCCCACTTGATTCTATGGATTATACGAGCCCAGTATGGGCATCCCTACTAACTAATAGATATAAATCAACATATCATCTTCTCTTGGAACGGGATAAGGTCAATTGGGGACAACTCACCGAAATGACTTTGGTGGCAGGTGAACTTCTCTCCACAGACTTCTCAGTCGCTTGGTTGCAGCTCCAGAGTTCAAGATCTCAACTCACTGGGCTGAAAACGTTGAATGTTTTAATGACGCTTCATGTTTTATGGTGCAGACATTCTATTTCTTTCAAGACAAGTCGCATGGAAGCAACAGTGCTGGAAGACTCCTTAAAAAGAGAAAAGCAACGCGATTCTGAAAACCATTGGTGCGGCTGAGTTTTCCTAACGCAATTTACTCTTGATTTTGATTGATTCACGTACGATGTCAACTTGATGAAGCTACCTCAGGCTACATTCCACATCTTCAGTGACACGCCGAGAATGACCTGGAGAGAATTTGCCATTTTGTGGGCAGACAAATCAGAGCTGTGTAGGCAGTGCATCAACTAAACGTATTCACACTTGTAATACTCATTTCCTACTCATAGGAAGAGAATCCACAGTCTAGAAAGAGCTTGTGAAATCAGAATATGTCCAACAAAAATCGCATCTTCAACTTCAACAGGAGCAGCATTAGCTTGGATTTACCTCCTGGCCTTTGGGCTTTGGAATTTTGGAACTCTGGAACTTCATATATGCAGCTGGGTGAGCTTCAAACATTCACAGCAGGCAGTGTGACATTTTAAAAGAGTTCGTACATTCAAAAAGCGTCAGTTGAAGATTCAAGAGTGCAAAGGTGCAACGTGTTAACACTCCGTGAGAAAAGAAGAGAGAGGTGATTTTGTCCAGGTACTGTAGTTCAGACTTGATAGAGAGTCCTTCCCACCGCGTACAGGTGTTGACTTCTTGGTGCAAACGCTGACGATTCCAGACGTTGTGCAGCCATCCACCAACAGAACTCCCATCATTATGCCCCTTGAAGAGAGTTGGAAATAGCACCACAGTTGGGCAAAGAACTTTTGGGTGAAAAACTTCCCCAACAAACATGCAAAAGGAAACTATGAAACTGCTGTTCTGTTTTTTTGCAAACTGCCCTTCCATGATCTCTCTTCAGAATTCTGGTTCCAGTCCCATGAAAACCTCCAGGAAACCCAGCATTTTCACGGTTGCCATGGCATCATGGGTACCTCTCAGGTCCATTGATCCTCCAAAAGGACCATTTTCGGGCAACACCGATGTGCTCTTGCGAGGCGCTGAATTGGAGTGCATCCCGTCCGGAAGGGAATCACCAATTGAAGAGAAGTCAGAATCACAGGAATCACACGAAATACATGAAATCTACAAATCTATCATTTTCAATCATTCTGAAATTCAATAAATGGTTGTAAAAAAAGGCCAAGATTCAGTGGAGAGGCGTAGCGTCTCCTTCAGGTCCTGACATTGTTACGACGTTGGCTTTTCTTGGAGCCAGGCGATGGCTTTCTGTGCAACGGCACATCAACCGTGGAGGAGCTCTCAGTGAACCTCTCGGACACACCCTGCGTCAGGGGCTCACCAGAGAGAGATTGACGTGTCACAACAGTTACCTCCCGAAAGAAGATACATGCTGCACTCACTGCACTGGTGATCACTATTGTTCTGATGAATATCAATTTGGAACTCTTCAAGTTTCACCATTTTTCCATACACCCTGGTTTGATTGTTGGAAAGGAGTCATTTTTGTTGATTCTGTTGATTCATAGATATTCATAGACTAAATCCAGGTGGTGGTCTACGCCAGTGACACGGAGTTGCTGTGTCGCAGTGGACCAAAAACGACGTTGGGTGGTGACCACGTGACCTTGAGGGCCGGTTGTGGCACGGGCTTGGTCGACGCTCGGCTGTGCAGGGTGCAGGGTGTGATGTGTAGCTAATGTGGGACGGTGTGGTGGTTTTCGGTATGAAATATTCACTGCATACTCACTGCAGCCGTGAGACCAGGAACCTGACAGATGTAAGATGTATGTAAGATGTTGTTAAGATGCAACGTAAGCACACTTGAAGACCAGAAAGACAGATGTATTTTTGACTGTGCAGCTTGGCGTTGCTAAGTTCCTGCGTTGCTGAGGCGCCTGGCGTCTCTTTCGTCTACGTTTCGCGTTGGTCCATTCCTGCTGATTGGCCAAGAAGTGAACCTCCGATTCCCACAGACGAAACATTCATACCAAAAGGCACGATGAGAGTCGATGAGATGTTGTTGAGAGATGTTGTCATGTTGATTCGTTGATGTTTGTTGATCGTTGATCCAGAGTGTGAAGTTTGTGACACAAAGATTGACATGGATTGACTCAATATTGAATTGCCATGAATTGATAATTGTTTTTTTTCACCGGTTGATCTAATGATGGTTCCATGAATTTGTCATTTTGCCTGTGAAACTGTGAAACTCCAACGAAAGGCAGTCATATCTTCCTGGATTTGCCGACAGAGAAACTGAGCTTGCTGCGAATAGAAGGTCATTTGGAGCTTGATTTGACCGCCGAGGACATTCGTTTGAATGCATTCGTGGGGAAATGTTGTTTCGTTTGAGAAAAAAACGATGACGCACAAGTTAGAAGCCAGAGTGTACAAGTCTTTTCAAAGAATGGAAAGGCGCAAGCTAAATTTCTTCTCTGAGTTGAGAAAGCGACTGGTTCTGTCAGGAACTGTTTGTACAAACAGAACGGCTTTGGTTGCGTGGTGGTCATCTTACGGCAGCAAGAACAGATGATAGGCAGCGCCAAGCATTGTGACATTTCGTTGGTCGTGATAGTTGATGAACAAAAGCCTTCACCACCTGGCATGGCCAGAGCGCTGTGAATGATGAGATGTCTATGGATTTTTACCATATCAATGGCGACTTTTGCTTTCCTTATCGTGGTTGTCTCACATCAAAGGAGTTCTGATGCACTTTCACAAGCGGCACCAGGCATTGCCGGGTATTGTTTGTGGCAGGTCTTTGATAGACTCGCTGCTGGATCCAAACATGTCCACCATGGATACCAACACCAACTTCTCCTTCATCATGGGAGATGCCAACCTCAATCAGGCTGGAGACATGAGGACATCCCTGTGCGAAGTAAAGAGAACATCTTTCTTTGTGCCATGGCATCTTACATTGCTACGCGTGTGTTTAAAAAAGGTTGTTTTGCAGTCAAAACCCGCAGTGAGTCCTGGAAGCTGACAGCAGCTGGGGGAATAGTAGTCCCGGTGAAGTGGTGGTGTAGATGCACGTTCTGATTCTCACCCTTTCCAAAACACTTGTATCAAGCCTTAAGTGGTGCTGAATTGGCGGAAACATGTGGAAACTTGCCAAATCAAAAGGGTTTTTTTAAAAATGATTTCTTTGTTTTTTGTCAGGTTTTCTCTCGTCGAGTGGAAGCACAAGGCAGTTCTGAATTTCACCAGTGTGTTGTTACTCCGAGTTTTCATGTGTTGTCACTTATTGCCAACCAAGAAATCGCCAAGGCATTGGTCGTTCATAAATCCTTCAGGTGGTGAATCTTTGACAGTGTTTTGATCAGAGAAATGAGATGCTGAGTGAGCAAAAGAAATCAGGGAAAATGTATCATGCCAAGCCTTGAAGTCCCAGTTTTATAGTCGCAGACGAGTGCTTAGAACCTCGTTTTGAACTTCCCCTTTTGTTACGACGAGGTTCCCCGGAAAAACGTCAGGTTCGAAGGTTTAAAAAAGGCGGGTTCTAAGTACCAGGTTTGAGGTTCTAAGTATATACTTAGACCTCAAGACTCAAGAGGTCCTAAGTATGAGGTCGAGGAAATTTTCGAAAAACCAATGAAGTTCTAAGTACTCGTCCGCCACTATAGATTTTTTCTGCTTTCACTTGTGACATTTTGTGGGTCAGGTGTCCTTCCGTATGGTCTATTGGTGACCGACCGCTTCGAGCAAGAGTCCGCATGGGCCGAAGCACATGGAAGTGACTTTGTCTTACGAACAGCTAACACGGCATTGGTGCGTTGTAGACGTTGAAGAAACGACGAGTGACAAAGTTCAACTCAAACCGGGAAGATGTAGCTGCCAGCTGCGAATTTTTGTCAACTTTTGTCAGGTTTGAATCTTCGAAGTCCGATGCGTCGCTCCTCCTTACTTGTCAACTCAGCAATGGCTGGTAGCAAGGTGCGATGAAAGGAACCAGGAAAAGTATCCCAAGAGAAACCAAAGCTCACAGTGACATAAATGTGTCACTTTGTTGATACAGAAAGATCACCTCCATCTCAAGATAGAAGATGAGACTTCAACTTTTTCACAGATGTTGAGTCCTCAAGTGTTGACATGCTGCCACAAACATGCTGACATGTTGTCGCCTAGCAGGTGCTGTCCCTACGGAATCCAATCGATGTCCAGATTGGCGAAGTCGTACTAGTCATGGGTGGAAGTGGAGCAGCACCAGAGCGGCACGCAGCAGCCTGAGATCGGTGAGACTGAGCTGGAAGGCTTGAAAATGCTTGAAATGTCGATTGTTGAAATATGTTCAAACCGAACCTGAGGTTGTGTCATCCATCAAGGATAACGGCCAGCTGTTGATGTGTCTTGGTCCAAATCTGCAGCATGTTTATGGCCGTGTAGTGGAAGCAGCACAATCATTGATGACTTCTTAAATGTATTGACATATGTAAGGGACAAGGCAGAGTGAGGAATACAATATAAACCAAAATAAATTGGATTCTTAATTCTTATACACTTTATTTGCCAAAGTTCACTGTTGCCTGCTACGTGAGGTTGCAAGAACCCTTGCTTCATCATCGAGAAGGAGGCATCAGACAATTGGTGGCTCAACAGCAACGAAAAGTGCAAGGTCTAAATCGTGAGACTTGACACCTTTGACGGCGTTCTGTTCTGTTTGAGGAAGCCATGCAAGAGCAGGTTATGTACAACTTCGGGCAGGCCGCGATCTGACAAGTGACCATAGCCAGCCTTCAGACATGTCAGTTTTGCAGAAAGTTCCACAGAACTACTTCTGAGAAATGTAGATTTGGAAAGTATCAGCATCAGTAGCAAGCATTTTAGACTCTCATCTCCATCAGGTGGAATTCAGAAAGCACATAGACCGTCCAAAAAGCCAAGCATCCAAGATATGCATCCAGGTGGACTTGAGTGCTACAGTGGCATCACTTAATGGCATGGCATATTTCTATGGAGACAATCGACAATCTGGTGCTTTCATCGATTGTCTTCATTCCACCGGAAGTTGCGGTCTGCAGCCTCAGCAATCGTCACAATCACTGTTGTCGGCGTCGTTTTTGTTTCTCGGCGTCGTTTGTCCTTTGTCCCGTTGCGAGGCATCGAAGGATTGGTTTTCAGCTCCTGTGGTCAAGTGGCACCAGGACGGGAAAATCCTGAAACCAAACAAATATATCCGTTTTGGTTTTGTCAGACTTTTTTAGATTGCATTTTTGGTGTTTTCATCAGAGTCTAAGAGTCATGTTTCTCTCACTATTGAAAATCTTTTATCATCTCTTATCAATAAAGTTGCATTGCTATAGGTCACATGTGTGATTCTCCAACTCATTGAAGGAATCTTGCACCCTCTCATCGGACTTATGGATGCCAGGAACGGCTGGCATTCCTTGTGTCAATCTAAAAGCTTTGCGACAGCCCAGCTATGCCTTCGCTGCTTGGCCAAGATTTACAGCCGGACAGTGACGCTTCACAATGTAAATCTGACTCTTGTAGCTATGATTATATACATTATCAGCTATTATGCTATATTATATACTTAATATCATCACTTTAAGTCCTTCAAATAAGTTTGTCCGACAGGAGTTCATTTGTCACTCATGTCACTCAGCTTCGGCACTTTCAAAGCCGCGCGCGAGGTGAAAGATTCCGTGTTTTTGGATGCTCAAGGACCCGCCGTGATCTTGCAGGACGGATGGGTAGAGATGAGTCGACAGTCTAGATGGATCATATAGATTCGGCAACTGCAGGGCGTTTGCTGAATCACAAGGATTCTCAAATAGACTCAATGTGTAGAAAGACGATCTGTCCATCTGATTCATTCTGATTCCTCATTGCAGATAGATGAATAGTAAAATTGTACAAATTGGAATCCCTGAACCTGACAGATGTGGATCAACAAGCTGCCAAGTGTGTTTTGTTGGTGAAAGATATAAGTATGTTTCACACCTCTTCCAAGGACAACTTGTGCAACTTCCTACCCTTAAAGTCTCCAGGCACAACGAGATGGCCATCTGGATTTCAGCAACAATGTGGTGACTTCACCACGGGGATCCGGCATCACAGTGACGGTGAGGCAGAACACAAAAATACAGACTCCTACACTCAAATTGACACCGTTCCTCGTGACCAGTTTTTTTGCAGCAATATCCACAGATTTCAAAAGCTTCAGATGTGACGCCATGTACTTGTATTAAGAGTTCTTACGTTCGGAATCTTTTAGGTCAGATAGCACAGCATGTTTGATGCTCAAACTCTTTTTGACAAAGCAGCCAATTTCAGGCACGATCTGCCTGACTCTTCATCCGTCATGGTCCGGAACAATCAAGTCGTTTCTCCGCAAAAGTGACTGGCTGAGTGGGGATGGGAAAAGCTTCAACAGGCTTCTGATCGAGATCGAATGAGATTCATTTGAATCGCTGCGAGGTCGGACGTGGGACTGCCATGGTTCCAACACCAAGTCGCCTTCCGCATGGCCACTGGCGCCGCCTCGTACCTGGAGAATTTCGCATCACAAGCTGAGGCTGCAGCAGTGCGTGCTAGGGATCAACACTGACTGCTTGCATCCTTTGTTATTTGTTTTCACACGCAAGCAGCAGCTTGTGGCATGCTTGCAGCCACGATCATTTTGGAGCTAGAGTTTGTCACTTGAGAGGTATCTCAGCGATTCAAAGTTCAATCTGACTTGGTTGTGTTGGTTCCGTGCAGGCCTGTTTTTACTTCGAGCCACGCGTTGATGTAGATGACCTTTCTCCAGGCCAGAGTTTTTGGAGGGTTCAGAAGAGTTGGACAGGGAAACATCTTGCATCAGCTTGAAGCAACAAAGGATTCCTCATCAGACTGTTTCCTCAAACCTCTTAATCCTGCAACTTGAAGGTGAGATGAGCTGGTTCTTGGCAGCCTTTCGCGGTAACGCCGTGCATGGTTGCTCTACGGCCCTGCTTATGCCCACCCTGCGGAATGGTGACAGCAAGGCTCCGCAAAGTGGTTCTGTTGATGGACGTTCCGTCCGGCAAAAAACCAGTTGATATGGCACATATCCCGTTGAACCGAGTGTTTTCATCCAAACCAAACCCAACTGATGCTCGATTTTGTCCATCAAACATATCATTTATGGATCACTTTTCAGATTCATGTGAGAATGTTCGCTCAACATTCTGTCCTGTGGGTCTTCGATGTTGGCAAACTCAGGTCTTCGAAGAATTCACCGTTTTTGCCAGTGACTACGTGGCCTTCATCCATGCTTGCGATCGGTGTCGCTTTTTGAATTGGAAGTGGGTGGAATGCACCTACGGCATCATGGACCAGGACAGGGAAGTTGGTACCCACTTCAATGGCACCGCAAGAAAGACAAAAGAATGAACAGAAGGGAAAGATAACATGGATCTAAAAATCCCTCCAGTCGGAATGCGACTTGCCAAGACACACAAACTTTGACTCGGTTCGTGCTCTCAGAAATACCAAATTTCATCAAATCCTCGCATCTTTGAAGTAAAGATGTGGCCAGGACTCTGCACCATTGCTAGAGGATCCACCTTGGATTGAGTGTCTGGGCTAACATTTTCAAGCATATCAGTCCATATCTAGTCTTAGTCAGTAGAAGTCTTCTGTGTGTTTCTATCCATGTTTCTGCGACTAAGGAATGTCACTGCAGTTGGCACTCGAGACATGTGGGGTGCTTCTACTGTTTCTCTGCAGCCACAGATCACCCTCAGTTCACGAGAAGGCGGTACAGTTACTTCAAACCCGAAAAAGATGGCAACATCCCGTAATTAAACGATATTAAACGGAGGTTCTTCGAAATGACCATGGAAGCTGATGCTTTTGGTGAAACGCTTCTCCAGGTCGACACATTCGCAACATTACCTTCTTCTTGTTTGGAAGCAGTCCCTGCTTGCAGCTCGTTTGTAACCATGATATTCTTATGGCCCAGTGGTCAGCTTGAAATGCCTCACAATTTTTTGATATTTTTTGCACAAAATGTACGAAAAGAATGAAACATTCTATGTACAAAATGTTTCTGCATAGATGCAAACCGCCAAACAGCTCCAGTGTCTTACAAGATCTGTGTTTGGACACGGTCTTGTGTCGATTTGCTGAGATGAAGTCAAATCTCAAGGTACGGTGGACTACGACCTGTAACAATCAGAACGGAAAATATGCATTTCTTCCAAAGTGATGACGCTCGGCTGCTTTGGATTTCATTCACTTGAAATTTTTGGACTTCAAGGCTTGTCATAGTGGTTACCGTGGTTTGCCGGTTTGCTTTCGGTAATTAAGTACCCGGAATATTTGATCCCACCTAGGAGCTGTCCTTTTTTCCATGTGCAATCTATACAATTATACAGTTACACATTAACTTTTCTAGCTAAAAAGATGACCATATAGAAGATGGTTCCAGATTTCCACAGGTACACATTTGGACCCTCTCTCCAGCTGGCTATGCTATTTTTGCAGACCTGGATGGCTCATTGTCTGGGACTCCTGGAGGTGGATTTAGGGAAGGATGAGATGATTTAAGTGGTTTTGAGAGGTTGAAACATGTGATTTGTCGATGAAGCATTGATGAATCTTCTATTGTTTTTTGAGTTTTGGTGCAGGTTTCGTCACCGGAGACAAGTTGTACAATCGCCATGCTCAATGTCAGAGCGTTGGAGTGGAGGCAGAAGCAGAATGCCCAAAGTGTAGCAGTGTAGCAAAGCCACACATTGATGAAACAGTGGTTGAAGAACATTTTTAGAGTTTCAAGAAACATGTCATTTAAGACTTCTGTTACTTCACTTCATTCTAGGAAATGGTTTGCTATGTTGGGATGTGAGGCTTCACAGCGGCTCTTGTGTTCCGCTGATATTTTGGTCAGGGCCATCAAGATCTCAGGCTGGGCTGATCTGTATTTGATAGGATGCGAACATGTTCCACTGCAAGTTTGTTTTTTGGGTGTTTATGTTTTGTCCCATTTTGAGATCCATTGTTTTGAATTCATACTAGCATATGAACAATACTACTCCAGTGTAAATGAAGTTCATGATTCTGTTTTCCACATTCTCTGGTTTGTTATGAAAGGTGTGGAACCCGCAGAGCTCCAAGGGTCACCTGGCATGCATCAAGAGGTTTAGTTGGTTTCATCATCATCCTTCTTTGTTATATAAGTAAATTAGCGAAGCATACTCAGAATTCATGTGAGAATGCTCTCGATTCCATGAGCCTGTTGATACGCAGGGAAGCAATGACCGTGAATCTGAATGTGCAAGATATTATTTGGATCCAACTGCAGGAAGTGATTCAAATGATTTCAATCTCTGCAACCAAGGACTGACTTGACAGTATGGTCGATCTATGGTCATGGCACTGTCCCATATTCAGATGGTTGGTTCTTTGCTGCGTCTCAGCTGAGAGACAATGTCCTTTCAGAGCTGCGGCTGTGCTAACAACTTGATTGAATCGTGGAATCAAATCCTTGGCTTTGCAATTTGAATCCCCTTCTCTGCCTGGGCCGATCTTTTCAATTTCTTCCCAAGAACCAGAAACAGTTTGAGATTGAAATAAACAAGTCAAGGAACCTTTACTTGAGATCAACCAAAATCATATTAAATAATCTCAAATCCATTGATTTTGAAATGCCTTCAATTTATGACCAAGCTTCATGATTCGCATTGATCTCGCATTGATTTTTATTTAATGAAACATCTGTCTCACCAGGTGGTGGGTGCTAAGAGTCGTGCAGACTTTCTTTGGCCCAGTTCTCGTTGGGCTGAAGAAGGCCCAAGGCCTGTAGAATATCGACGTTTGCCTTTCTGGTATACGCACCTCGGCTGCACTTTCAGGGATCGTCATACTGTTGCCGCAGCATCTTGCAGTTTCTAAATATCTATAGTGGATTACAGTGTTCAAAAACCATCTTAGAGGTTACAGGATCGTGTCCAACAACAGATTTAGTGTGAATGTAGCGAGAACTGATAGATTTTCACACAGATTTTTATAATCACTGAGAGAATTGTCCATTTCAATGATACCTGATAGATTTGATGCTCCCTTTAAAAATCTCACGATGTTTGGGCGGGCTTGAGCTCCGAGGTTGAGGGCCAATAGATCCTCGGCAGATGATTTCACAATTTCACGTGTTATTTTCATTCATCGCGATTCACTGAGTAATTCAAGCGATTTCATGTTTCTGCAGTTGCTTCGAGGCGACCTCGATTGGCAACAAATGCGTGTATCCTACGGAGCTCCTGGTTCAATGCTTGAGCAAGAATGGATTGGTTTACACTTTCCGTATCTTGGTTGACACAATGATCCACCGGTCGGAGTCAAAAAAAAAGGACTGGATGACTGGATCGGTACATTCAATGTGGATACGATTTCTGAAGAAATTCTTGACAGGTATTCCTACACTCCTGTGCGAGAGTTCCAGGCAACTGGGTGTGAGGATTGGTGTAAAGAAAATTCGCGAAGACATGTGTCCAATATTCTATCCAACGAACCCTACTTCGTATCCAAAGGACTTGTTGTGCCGCATGTCATCTCAGTCCACTACAGCCACGACATGCCTTTGGTCCTTTGGTACACTTTGTATTCACCGCATTATCACCGTGTTTCTCATTGGTTTTGTTTAGGTTTTCTCAGGAAGGTGTGAAAATGTGCAAACAAACGTGGCGAACAGTCATAAAATCATCATTATGTTCATGCACCGTCGCACTTCGATCTGTGATCCTTTTCAACTCGATAGGCGGTTGGTATCAGCGGATCCTGTTTTGAGCCTTACTATGATTGGTTGGATCGAGGCAAAGATCAAGGGCCATGTGACATGTGAAACATGCCACAAAATCATTCAACAAAGATTCAACAAAGAGTTCCTCCCAAACATGGTGCAACTCTATGGGGAGGAACACGAGTGTCACAAAGGGTGTTGAGCACAACCCCCAAATGCTCCGGAACATCAAAAATCCCCTCCAAGAGTGGGATTTCCGTTTTGGGATTTCCGTTTTGGGGAGTTGAGACAATCATCCTTCAGCAATCTTCAGCATTTACCAGGTGGCTACGAGCTGTGGGTGCCAAAGGTAATTACCACGATCACCAGAACCAGCACCACAACGTACACGATGACGTCAACCACCAGCAGCACAGCAACCAGTACCAGTACCACCAGCATGACACGCCACTTGGCAGATCTATTGCTTCGAACTTTTACTGAAGCTGTGAGCAAATGGTCATTTTTCCAAACTTCAGAAGGCGTGAAGTTGACCTGGAAAAGATTGGAAAAATATGTCACCTTCCAAAAAGGGCATCCAGTGGCACTTGTCCAGGTACCACGACCTCTTCAAGCATCACAACAACAATGACTGACGAAAATCAAACCTTCAACGAGACCAATGAAACAGACGCGTGGCAATCTTCAATCGTGAGCTTCAAGATGTGATTTGGACAACTATATCATGTCCTATATATTCTTCATATTCATATTCATATTCATATATCATATATCATATATCATATATCATATATCATATATCATATCATATCATATTATATCATATCATATTATATCATATCATATCATATTTTATTATATCATATTATATCATATCATATCATATTTTATTATATTATATTATATTATGTTATTTTATTTTATTTTCTTTTATTATCAAAGGAAGTTTGGATGAGAAACTTCCGAGTTACGAACTTTTAAAAATGCTCAAAGAAA